>JARQOC010000004.1:261160901-261437738 GCA_033576535.1 Allobates femoralis
AAACACAGTACAAATAGTCACAGGCTAAGTGGCTTAAGTTTTCTACATTAAGTAAAAAGAGGTGGAAGAGTAAAAGGAGAATGAAACACAGGTATGGGCATGTCACACCCTTCTTAAATCATGTAAAACATAGCAAGGGGACTCGAACAAGAATCCTTACTCCTTTCAAAGGGCCATACGTACAGCAAAATGGCATCAATTTTCCCAGACCCAAAATTGCTGAATGGCCCAGCTTGCATGCATGGCACAGGGTCTGGAACAGGACCTGGACTAGCATTTCAAGGTTAAACCTTGCTCAGCAACTAAACATTTTGTGGAGTATTACAGTAAAAACTACAGAGGTAGGTCAGTGACCTGAATAGGCCTAGTGGACCCTCGAAGCTCATGCAAGCGCTCCCATCAATGTTATGCCCCGCCACACACAGGTGGGACCACCATTAGTTTTGTGGAGTACTACATGAATTGACAGAGAGGTAGGTCAGAGACCTGTGTTTGTGTCTAGTAGGCCGGATGAAGTCAAAGCTTGTGCAAGCGTTCCCATGAAAGTCATGCCCCGCCACTCACAGGTGGGACCACAGTTAGTTTTGTGGAGTACTACATGAATTCACAGAGAGGCAGGTTAGAGACCTGTTTAGGCCTAGAAGGCCATATGAAGTCAATGCTCGTGCAAGCGTTTCCATAAAGTCATGCCCCTCCACACACAGGTGGGACCACCATTAGTTTTGTGGTGTACTACATGAATTCACAGAGAGGTAGGTCAGAGACCTGTTTAGGCCTAGAAGGCCACATGACGTCAAAGTTCGTGCAAGCGTTCCCATAAAAGTCATGCCCCGCCACACACAGGTGGGACCACAATTAGTTTTGTGAAATACTATAGAAAAAACAGAGAGAAACGTCACAGACATGTTTTGGCCTAGAAGGCCACATGTAGTCAAAGCTTGTGCAAGCGTTCCCATAAAAGTCATGCCCCGCCACACACAGGTGGAACTACAATTAGTTTTGTGGAATACTATAGAAAAAACAGAGAGATACATCAGAGACCTGTTTAGGCCTAGAAGGCCACATGAAGTCAAAGCTCGTGCAAGCGTTCCCATAAAAGTCATGCCCCGCCACACACAGGTGGGACCACAATTAATTTTGTGGAATACTATAGAAAAAATAGAGAGATACGTCAGAGACCTGTTTAGGCCTAGAAGGCCACATGAAGTCAAAGCTCATGCAAGCATTCCCATAAAGGTCATGCCCCGCCACACACAGGTGGGACCACAGTTGATTTTGTGGAATACTAAAGAAAAAACAGAGAGATACGTCAGAGACCTGTTTAGGCCTAGAAGGCCACATGAAGTCAAAGCTCATGCAAGCATTCCCATAAAGGTCATGCCCCGCCACACACAGGTGGGACCACAATTGATTTTGTGGAATACTATAGAAAAAAACAGAGAGATACGTTAGAGACCTGTTTAGGCCTAGAAGGCCACATGAAGTCAAAGCTTGTGCAAGCGTTCCCATAAAAGTCATGCTGCGCCACACACAGGTGGGACCACCATTAGTTTTGTCGTGTACTACATGAATTCACAGAGAGGTAGGTCAGAGACCTGTTTAGGCCTAGAAGGCCACATGAGGTCAAAGCTTGTGTAAGCGTTCCCATAAAAGTCATGCCCCACCACACACAGGTGGGATCACAATTAGTTTTGTGGAATACTATAGAAAAAACAGAGAGATACGTCAGAGACCTGTTTAGGCCTAGAAGGCCACATGAAGTCAAAGCTCGTACAAGCGTTCCCATAAAGTCATGCCCCGCCACACACAGGCGGGACCACCATTAGTTTTGTGGAGTACTACATGAATTCACAGAGAGGTATATCAGAGACCTGTGTTTGTGCCTAGTAGGCCGGATAAAGTCAAAGCTTGTGCAAGCGTTCCCATAAAAGTCATGCCCCGCCACACACAGGTGGGACCACAATTCGTTTTGTCGAATACTATAGAAAAAACAGAGAGATACGTCAGAGACCTGTTTGTGCCTAGTAGTCAAAGTCAAAGGGAACCTGTCACTGAATATTAAAGATGATCCACGACCCTAGTGTTCGAATTCGATTTGGTTCGTTGAATTGGGGGTGTGTTTGTCGAATGTTCGTCAAACACCGTCGAATATCATTGAAAACAATGGCAGGAAAAAACAAACACATGCAAACACATAGAAAACACATAGAAAACAACTTCTAAGGTGTCCAAAAGGTGACAAACTTCTCAGAAGATACAACAAACACATGGAAAAGTGACAAGTACATATAAAAACGCAAAAAGATAAGAGATGGACGAGTAAAACGAGGAGGAGACACAGATATAGGCATGTCATGCCCTTCAAAAATCGTTTTTTACTCAAGTATTTGTAAGGCATCATGCCGATGGTGGCTAGGGTCACACGTGCGTTTTTTTTTTTTTAAAAACCTGATCCGTTTTTGAGCTTTTAAAAAGCTCAAAACCGGATCAGGAAATGCTCCTCATTGGAGCCTATTATAAAAACCGGATTGCTTTACAAGCAATCCGGTTACCGCCTCCGGCTCTGCAGCCTGTGTGAAAAATCATGCAGGCTGTAGTTTTCAGAGCGGTATCTCTGCCACCGCAGATTTGTTATAATGGGCTCCCACGGGAGCCCATGCGGCTGCCGCTAGGCATATGTGAATGCCTGCGGCAGCCGGCGCCTTTGTTCATCCCTGCTGCTGCAGGAATGAACAAAGGGTTAAATAATGAGAATGCATGTGGACAGCATGTCTGTAGGGGGAGTGCACCCCCCCCTAGAGACATGCTGTTCACTCAGGACTGCATGTCAGGGATTAATTTAGCTGTTAACCCCTGAGCCGCAATTGTCGGCTTTCTTCTATTCTTTCTATTACAAGCCACCGGCTGCAGCATCAGGACCACTATGGATAGGCACTTTGCGTAAGCAAGTTACAGTACAGCATCCTGAGAATGACACAGGGGTAGAAAAGTCCTTGCGGATCCATGTCTTGTTCATCTTTATGAATGTTAATCTGTCCACATTCTGGGTGGACAGATGCATGCGCCTTTCTGTCAGCACACCACCAGCAGCGCTGAAGACACGTTCTGACAGAACGCTGGCTGTGGGGCACGACAAGATCTCCAAGGCGTGAGTGGCGAGCTCAGGCCATTTTTCCAGTTTGGAAGCCCAAAATGAGCAAGGCTCCAGTTCCCCAGTCATTGCATTGATGTTAAGTTGGAGATACTCATGTACCATCCGCTCCAGGCGTTGACTATATGTCAGACTTCTTGTGTCTTCAGATCTTGAAAATGATGGTCTGAAAAAATCTTGAAACGAGGCCACAAAATTGCTGGTACCACCACCAGATACGGTGTTACTGGTACAGTATGAGTGATGATGACGCGACAGTCCCATGCTTGACAAGTTGGAACTGTGAGATTCACTCTGTCTACTAATACCACTGGTGTTTTGTGGAAAAGCCGATCTGAGATTATGTATCAGCTTCTGCTGATAGTCCTGCATGCGTGAGTCCCTTTGTATGGCAGGAATTATTTCAACAAATTTGCTCTTGTAGCGGGGATATAATAGTGTGGCAACCCAGTGATCTGCATTACTCCTAATTCGCACAATCCGAGGGTCATGTTGCAGGTAGTGCAGCAAGAAGGCGCTCATGTGTCTTGCACACCCAGGAGGACCAATTCCTTGTTGTGTTGGTGGTGGGGAGGTGAGAATGATGCTTCCTTCCTCTGCCCTCTACCCCCAACCTCGCACAATTGAAATGTCATCAAGGTCTCCCTCATCTGCTGACTCTTCAATGCCCATCGCCAGTTCATCCTCCATTTCTTCCTGGGCTCCTGCACCTTCCTGAAGAGGTTGGTTGCTAACATGCGCCCTCAAGAATGCTTTTCCACCACCCTCCCATGCCTGCCGTCTTGGTGCTGCCAACTGTGAGGATCTTGCAGATGTTGTCATCCCTTCCGCATAGGACTCCTCCTGTTCTTCCTCAACCTCCTCTTGTCCCACCACCTGACTCTGAATATTATTTAGAGTGTGCTCCTGCATGTAGATGACCGGAATAGTCATGCTGATAATGGCATCGTCAGCACTAAATGTCGAGCCCCCGGCTGTGGGGTACTCGGGTATTAGGCTCCAAGGGGTTAACTGTGTCACGGGGAGTGGTGGCCGCGCCTGATCCCGTGTCCTGGGGGACTTCTTTGAAAAAGGGGAATATTTACAGGGGATGCTATATAAAGTTTGTCGTGACGCCACCTGTACTTTCTGGTGATGTGTCACCAGCGCCGCCACAGTCCGCTGGAGGTAGATGGTAATGCCGCAAGTTGGCAAAGTCCTCCACAGGTAGGGCTGGACCTCCTAGGCAGCATTCCTGTATGGGGAACAAGTTCATTCAAAAGAACACAGACAGAGTCAAAGTCACTTTTCCTCCGGGTGCTTTACTGTTCACTTGCATTCATACAAAGTTACAGTTCAGCACTCCTGATGTTTTGAGGACAGGTAACTTATTGGGTGGCTGCAGGCGAATCCCAGGTGGTGTGGTGGAACCCTTGGTGTGCCTTCTTTATCTAACCCCGTCTGTTCCTTCCTGCTTTCCAGTTTGTGGTGTGAAGCCTGGTGACTTGGAATTAGCCTTACCTCCTTTCCTCTCTCACCTTCGCTGCCGTTAGGTGGCTCTCTACTGGCTGGCCGCTCGTTCCTTTAGCGGTGCCTGGTACCCTCTTTTGGTCTGCTCTGGTGCCCAGGTGAATTGAAGACTCCACATGGTTCCGAATTCTCTGGGGTCCTAAAGTATCCCACAGGTACGGGCTCCGGTGCCCGGTATCTGTGTGGGAGAACCTGACAACGGACCCTCTTCCCAAACCGGCTACGCTCCTGAAAAGCTCCTTTCTCCTTAGACCCTTTCCTCCTCTTCCATCTCTCTCTGGCCCCTCAGCCGAGACACCTAGCAGCAAGACCATAAAGGTCCCAAACGCAGAGGCAAACACCTCGTTGCTCCCCCTAGAGGTGTTTTTATTCCCTCCCGGATAACCTCCCACCATGTAAACTAGTGTGGGAGTGTTGGAATAGGGTACCAAACACCATCCTAGGGTCCACCTGCAGCTGGAGTATCTGCACCTCTTTTACGGGTGCAGTACCCCTCTGTGACGCCTGCTTGGCGGGGTGCCACATAAACATCTTCGTCACCATCTCAAAACTGTGCAGAAGGGTGCATAGGTCCTTGATCTGAGACCACTTCTGCAGCGTTATCTGCCCCACCTCTGGATCTCGTTGGCCCAGGCTATACGTTATAACGTATTGCACCAGGGCTCGGCGGTCCTGCCACAGTCACTGCAACATGTGCAGAGTAGAATTTCAGCGTGTAGGCACAACGCATTTCAGCCAGTGAACGGGCAAGCCGAAAGACTCCTGGAGCGAAGCGAATCGTTGTGCTGCAGGATGCGAACGCCGGAAGTGAGCACACAGCGACCGTGCCCTCTGCAGAAGCCCATCTAGGTAGTGTGTCAAAAATTGCTGGACAATCAGATTCAACACGTGAGCCATACAAGGCACGTATGTGATATTGCCCCGGCGAAGGGTCACACCCAGGTTGGCAGCATTGTCGCACATGGCCTTCCCTGGCTGCAGGTTGAGTGGAGACAACCATTGCTGAAACTCGGTCGCCAGAGCTGACCACAACTCCTCAGCTGTGTGACTCACATTTCCTAGGCACTTAAAGGTAAAGACCGCCTGATGGTTTTGAGCCCTGCTGCCAGCACAGTAGGGAGGTGTGCAGGATTCCTCCTGTGCAGTTACAACGCGGGTGGCATTACCAGACAGTGGAGCAACTTCTACCTACAGAGGATGGACGCACAACTCGTGGGGATGGCAAGACTTGGACAGCAGACCCTTCTCCAGCTCTCATCGTAGTTAACCAATGCCCAGTCAGCGACATGTAACGCCCCTGTCCATGCTTACTGGTCCAAGTGTCTGTGGTGAAATGCACCCTGTCACACACAAAGTTTCTCAAGGAAGCGGTGATGTTGTCTGCGACATGCCGGTGTAGCGCAGGCACACCTTTCTTGGAGAAGTAGTGGCAACTGGGCATCTGGTACAGGGGGACTGCGATGGACATAAGGTCTCGAAAATCCTCTGTGTCCACCAGGCGGAAAGGCAGCATTTCTGAAACCAACAGCTTGCAGATGGTGAAATTCAAGCACTTAGCTTTCTCATGGCTGGGAGGAAATGGCCTTTTACTTGTCCACATTTAAGGGACGGAGGGCTGGCTGCTGTACTGAGACACAGTTGAGTATGGTGTCCCCAGCAAACTGCTGGTCTGGGAGGGAGGTGCAGGCGAAGATGTAATGTTGCCTTCATCCAAAGGAGGTGCTCTTGATGTCTGAGAGAGATCAACACCAGCAGCATTGTCCACTTGAAAACCAAGTGACGACTTGCCAATCACACTGCCTGTTGTGGGTAAAGAGGTGGAAGGTGTACGTCCAAAAGCATGTGTGACAGCTGTCCCCACAGTCATAGATGATGAAGAGCACACGGATTAACTTGATGGGGCAGACGGTGGTAGGCCCGCCCCGCTAGCCTGCATTCTAGCACAGTGAGCTTCCCACTGCGACTTGTGCTTCATGTCCATGTGGCGGTTCATACATGAAGTTTTCAAGCTAGTGAGTTTTTGTCCTCTACTCAGAGATTGGTGACAAATCTTGCAGATGACATGAGTTGGGAGATCCTTGGTGATGTCAAAAAATGCCCAGGCTAGGCAAGGCTTAGAGCCCATGCGAGCTGCAGAGCCAGCACGACTTCCACTCAGAGGCAGAGTTGTGGCTGCGGATGCAGTTGTTGGCGTGCTTCCAGTGCTTCTTCTATGTCCTGGAAGGCACAACCTAACCTCGTCGTCAGTAGCATCCTCCTCCACCTCCTGTGCTGACCTCATCGACTGGCTGACTGTGGGTTGACAGTAAGTGGGATCTCCAACCTCATCATCATCCTCTGTGTTCTCACACCCCTCATCCTCAGAGACAACCTCTTCCTGCCTTGACCGATAACTTAATTTGTCAGTCAAATCTGGTATCTGAGTCTCATCAGCATCATCCTCCTGGTATCCACCAACAGTATGTACTGTTAGGGAATGAGGATCTGCATAAAGGTCAGAAGCTTCTTCATCTGGGCCTGGGTCTGACTCACAAAGCTTCTGGGTATCAGGGAAGATTATTAACTCGTCTGGAGTCACTGCTGCTTTGGTGCAGACCTCTGATTTCCAGGCTATTGTGTGACTGAACAGCTCTGCAGACTCAAACATGTCTGTTACCCCAGACTGAGTAGGGCGGCTGGACACTTGGGAGCTTGGAGGAATCAAGTGTGATTGGTCTGACACCTCAGATGACTGGAGAGTTTGTGATGTAGAAGTTGAGGTGGAGGAGAGGTCACTTGATGGAGCACTTGAGATCCATTCAAGCACCTGCTGTTTTTGTGCCTCACTTCCAAGTGGTATTGATGGTCATATCCGTAAGAAAGCAATCATATCTGATTGGTCACGGAAAGAAGTAGACATCTTACTTTGGCTGGAAGATTGTCTTTTTTCAGCAGATGTTAATGTAGCTTTAGCATCTACCCCACGGACACAAACTTTTTTTCCCTTTCCACCACGCCTACTCCCATTTCCACCAGCAGCAGGCCTTTTGCCACTCAGTTTGTATGTGAAAAAATTGGGAGCAGTACAGTTGTTTTACCAAAAAAAATGTCAATCAAGCAGAGGTGACTGAACCAACACTGCTACTAGGCCTAAAGTGAGACCTGGAAAAGGTGCAGTTAAAAAATTAGTAGGAAGTACACTGGCGGTGTAGTAGATTGTATTACAAGTGGCCTACACTAATAGTTTTTGTCATGCTGCGATTTGACCAGAAGTCAGATGTGGCCAAGGTGCAGTTGAAAATTAGTAGGAACTACACTGGTGGTATAATAGATTGTATTACAAGTGGCGTACAGTAATAGTTTTTGTCACGCTGCGACTTGACCATAAGTCAGATGTGGCCATGGTGCAGTTGAAAATTAATAGGAAGTAAACTGGCTGTGTAGTAGATTGTATTACAAGTGGCGTACAGTAATAGTTTTTGTCACGCTGCGACTTGACCAGAAGTCAGATGTGGCCAAGGTACAATTAAAAATTAGTAGGAAGTACACTGGTGGTGTAGTAGATTGTATTACAAGTGGCCTACACTAATAGTTTTTGTCACACTGCGACTTGACCAGAAGTCTGATGTGGCCATGGTGCAGTTAAAAATTAGTAGGTAGTACACTGGCGGTGTTGTAGATTGTATTACAAGTGGCCTACACTAATAGTTTTTGGCATGCTGCGACTTGACTAGAAGTCAGATGGGGCCAAGGTGCACTTAAAAATTAGTAAGGAAGTACACTGGCGGTGTAGCTTTTCACAAGTAGGCTACACTACTGTGTAAATCACACTGCTACTAGTCTGAACAAATTGCTGAGACTAGCAGCAGCAAAAAAATGCCTACTTAAGACTGGTGGTGCAGCTTTCTTAACAGCAGTGCTACACTACCTGCCCTAAAGGACTCCCAGAGCTAGATGTGGCCAGATGCTGTGAAAAAGACTTGTACAGCACTCTGGCACACACCTGCCTGGCAAAAACTAATAGGGACTGCTCTAACCTAGCCCAAAGGGCTGTAATTAAAACTGTTACCTGCTTCTATGGAGCAGATCTGAAAAACGGCTGTTACAGACCTAGTCCCTAGTCCCTACTCCCTACTCCTATGATGCAGGTCTTACAAGATCTGATTCTGCTAAAATTCGCACCCTTCCCCCAGCTCCTACTCCCTAAACCTATCTATCTAACTATGTATTAGCTCTGTAGCTGAATGGGATAGTAGAATTCTGAGTTTTGACTGTATGGCGCCCACAGCAGCAGCGATGCCGTCTGCCCACACAGCTACAGCAATGAGCAAATGGTGGCGATGAAGAAAATGGCCGGGTCTTATAGGGCAAGGACATGTGACATACACAGCCAATGATGCCGGACCTTGCTTGTGCAAAACATGCCCTTTACTGTGTTTCACTGTGATTGGCTCAAAGCCTGCACTGCCCCACTCTACATGCGGTCTGGAGAAAAAAAAAAAAAAGAGCTCCATCACTTCAGCAGCACTGATCTGAACCTCGTCTTCCCCCCTTCCCCCGCACACTATACACTGAAAATGGATTTTAAGATTGAAGATCAGAATTAGTGTGAAAAGCCAGGTATGCTTTTGGTGACCAAAGCATTATTGAACACAACCTAGAACTGCCGAATTTTAGGCTAATTGTTCTAATTCGACGAGCGACTCGAACACCACCCTAAACAGGTCGAATTTGAGATTGGCGAACATTTCGAATCAAACATCGCTTATCTCTAGTGTTCTTCAACTGCATGACTTTTTTTTTTATGAAAGACTAGTCCTTCAGAAAAAATTAACATGCTCAAGCACATGGCAGCCAAATTCCCCAGTAGCTGGGTGGAACACCTGGGTACAAAATTTGTATCTCCAGTTGAAACCTCTGCCACTTGACCTGTGGTATGTCTTTCCCAATCTACTGTCCTGGAAGCAGGCACTCATACCTCCTGGCCACAACCTGCAGTTGCACAGACATGGCAATCAACAGTAACCACATCCACTTTGTTGACCCAGTGAGGTGTGCAGTTGTACCTGTCCCATATGTTGAAAACCAAACATAAATACCCAGCGACGCACCCATAGTCACAAATAAAAACAATAATCAATATCAACAATAAACCATATTAAACTAAATTATTAAATATCAAATGAAACAATATCAACCAATGCCGTAACCGGCAAGCTCCACCTAACAACAGACACATGGACAAGTTGTGGACAGGGATGATACATTACTTTGATGGCACACTCGGTGAACCTGGTGGAGGGTGGGTCAGAGTTGCTGCATGGGACATCACGCATTCTACCTACACCAAGAATAGCGGGCCCAACTTCCATCAGTGTTTCCGACTCCTTGTATGCCAGTTCCTGTGTCCTCTCATCCTTCTCCTTCTCTGCTGAATTACCCTACCTATCACTCCCAAGCTGGGAGCTCTGTAGCATTGCCTCGGTGAAGCGGCAACACACTGCTGAAGCTCATCTGTTTAGGTCATAAACCACACACTGCAGCAGAGCGTTTGCAAGAAATAAAAAAAAGACCAGTGGCTCTCCCAGCTGAATCTACAACAAGGCCTAGTCGTGTGCGATAATGAGCAAAACCTGGTGATGGCTTAAAAGCTCGGAAAGCTGTTACACTCTCCATTTATCACTGACGTGCTAAACATAGTTGTTCAGTAGTTTCTAAAACCATACCATGACTTGCTGTACCTAATTGGCAATGTATGCCTTGTCAGAGCACCCATTTCAAAAAGTCACCACCCGTTTTTGCTGGTCTTGCAGTGCCACAACAATGCTTTAATTTGACTCATCAATGACTGATTTGTGACCTACCCACATGCTGAAACTCAATATTACATATGTTGGCAAGGCTTAATTAGCAGCAGAGGGCAGTAGCTGAATTCGAGCTTCAACGTGCCCATCACAGTAGCACTCAGCCACCACACATAACTGCAGAGTGGGTATGGATCTCTGACATTAGTGAGGTTCTTGAAAAATTTGATTACTGCACCAAGATCATGAGTGGTGATTTTTTTTATGAATTATTTAATAGTATAGCTCTATTTCTTCCATAGCATTTTACATGTGAAAAAGGGACATACAAAGACAAGTACAATAATTATGAACAATACAAGGCACAGATGATGCTATTATCAGTGTAACCTTCCCGCTGCTCTGTCTATTGACATGCTCCATGCACAGTCTAAAAGAGGAAGCTTTGAATGCCCAGCTGGTGCCTATGGAGCAAGATTTTTCAATGGGTGATACTACCTAGCCCAGCCTCAGCCTATATTCTCAACCCACATTGGGTAATGATGAGGAAGAGGAGTTGGAACAGGACTTGTTTATATACACTACAGAGTGAAGTACCAACCACGGCTTTGTGTCTGTCCAGCATATATGGCCTGAAGAGGAGCAGGAGGAGGAGGTGAGGCAGCGTGGGGAGGAAAGGATGGCAACTGTTTGTCCTAGTGGTGAGACTAAACCTTTGGCTCTTTGTAGTTTGCCACACATGGCATAGTTCATGTCCAACTGACTTTCCGAATACCCTTGTGGGATTGATATTTTGATCAACAAGAATTAATGGTTGTATAGCTTTCTCCACCTATAGTACAAGGAAAAATTTTCTTCTCTCATTTAGGAGTCAGAAAAAGGTTGCACAATGGAATCATTCAAGAGTGCCATTGTAAATCATTTGATGACCCTCAAACAATGCTGGTGGCAGAGGTACCACATCTTTTCAACACAAAGAATTACAGGGTAGGGATACGCACACCAGATGCAACAAAGGTGGATGTAAAATGTGCCAAAATTGGGCCAATGTAAATAAACTATCATATCAGCAAGAGCTATCTGTAGGTGAAACAATGACAAGGAGAGAGAAGTTGACAAAAATGGTGAAGGAGTACTATTGGGTAGGTGGCCCTCATGAGTCATGCAACCACTCCAGTAAAGTTATGCTCAGGCATCACTATACGTTTTGTGCAATACTATAGGAAGAATTAGTCAGGTAGGTGAGTCACATGAATAGGCTTAGTGGGCAGGGGACACTCATAAGTGATGCAACCGCTCCAGTAAATTTTATGTGCCACTCAGGTGGCACAAATATAAGTTTCATGGTATACTATATGAAGAATTAGTGAGGTGGGTCACTCACATGTATAGGCCTATTGGGCAGGGGGCTATCATAAGTCATGCAACCGTTCCAGTAAATGTTATGCTCCGCCACTCTCATGTGGCACAAATATATGTTTTGTCGAATACTATGGGTAAAATTAGTCAGGTGGGTCAGTCACTTAAATAGCCCTATTGTGCAGGGGGCCTTCAAAAGACTTTTTAGCATAGGCCATACAAAATGTGACCCCAAATATTAGAGGGGGCAGAAGGACCAGTGCTTTTTAAAGAACACAAGAAAATGCAAATACTCTATTTAACAGGATATAAATAGCTCAGCAGGACACTATTAATATTTTGGACTTTTGCGCAGGCCTAGCAAAATGTGACCCCCAAAATTATGGTTGGCAGGAGGACCAGTGCTTTTTAAAAGACAACAGAAAATGGAATTACTCTATTTGACAATATTAAAATAGCTCACTAGAATCCTGTTAATATTTTGGATTTTGTGGTCAAGTAAAATGTAACTCTAAAAATTACAGGAGGCAGAAGGACCACTGCTTTTTAAAGGACACAAGAAAATGGAACTACTCTAATATATACTTCTCAATGTGTGCTGAAAAGTTGGCTCTAAAAAGAGCTGTTGGTCTATTATGGAGATACTGGAACGCTTCTCTGTTTTCTTTCTGTCTGCTCCAAAAACTGTTCCTACACTATTCACAGCTAGTAAAGATTCGATGTCGCTCTTAAAGGGAACCTGACCCCACAAACTGACCCCCCCGCATCTTTATACCTGTCCCTGCACCCCCTCTTATCATTTCTAGCCATCCCTTTTTCAGAAAAAAACGATTTTGTAAAGTAGAGAAAAGAGGTTATATTTACCTCATCCTGTGTGAGTTCTCTGTTTCTGAAAAAGTCTCAAAAGGCAGGCCTGTCTGCTGCTCTCTCTGCCATCTTTGTAATTATACACGCCCCTCTCAGCTTGCTGCAGTGCTGATAGCCTGGCCGTGTCATGAAAGGGGTGGGGCTACTGGTATGATGTGATTTTAGCCCCGCCCCTTTCATGACGCTGCCAGGCTCTCAGCACTGCAGGAAACCGAGAGGGGGCGTGCATAATTACAAAGAGGGTGGAGGGAGCAGCAGACAGGCCCGGCATTTGAGACTTTTTCAGAAACAGAGAACTCACACAGGACGAGATAAACATAACCTACTTTACAAAATCGGTTTTTTCTGCAAAAGGGATGGCTAGGAATGATAAGAGGGGGTGCAGGGACAGGTATAAAGATGCGGGGGGGTCAGTTTGTGGGGTCAGGTTCCCTTTAAAAGAGCTCTTGGTCAATTACACAGGTACTAGAACGCTACTGTGCTTTCTCTGTCCCTACTCCAATTAATCTTATTTTCTGTGTCTGCTCATGGCTAGATTCTTATAGCAGCTCACACCTTATAAGAAAACTAGAAATCTGTGCCAGCATACATATCATATACAAGCTAGAACTCAATGGTAATATACACTATAGGATCCTGCCAAGTCTCCTTGCTCCTTCTCATGCTGTAAAAAGACAAGAAGAGGCAGACTGACCTTTACATCAGTTATACACTGCTCAACATTGGAATTGCAACACAAAGAGTGAAAAGTCAAAGAATTATGGAAATCAAATGATCAATAAACATGCTAACGATTTGTAAATGATGAAACAATGGAAAGAAAAGTTTCAAAACATCTCAGGTATGAGCTTAATGCATATAATTACACACACACAATTTACTATGCTATCAATGGGGTTATAAACAGTGATGGGCGAGTCTTAAATTACTCGGAATCGCTTGACTCTAGCGAGTCCGAGCCTGGGACTCGCTACTCGTTGCGAGTCTAGCGAGTCCAATGTTAATGAATGGGGAAGCGAGTAATAGCGAGTAATGTGCGATTTACAAATCGCAGATGTGTCTCGGAAGCTTCAGGCTCTATCTGCTACAATAGCTAAATCATGTTTAATAGGCTCCCACTGTTACTTCCGGGGCCGCCTATTAAGCTCATTACATATTCACTGCACTGTCAAACTAACAGCCAATCACAGGAGCTCACACTCAGTGGGAGCCTCTGTGATTGGCTGTTGTAATCAGACTGGATTTTCTCAGTCTGGACAGTGATTCTGCTTGGTTGCCATACACATTAATGTATGGCAACCAACCTGGCGTTGTAGGGTGTAAAATAAATAATTATTTAAAAAAAAAAAACGCGTGGGGCTTCGCAGCATTTTTAAGTCTAGCCCGATGAAAGCAGGCAAACTGCGAGCTGCCAACCTCAGCTGCTTAATTTCCCCTTGGCTGGCAAAAAAAAATGCATGGGCTCCGCCCTATTTTCCATGCCAGCCAGGGTAAACCTAAGCAGCTGAGGGCTGGTTTTCTCAGCGGGGTGAGGGTCCATTGTTATAGGGCCCCCCCACGCTAAAGAATAGCAGCCCGTAGCCGCCCCTGAAAATGGTGCATTAATAATAAGCGCCATTTCCAGGCGCCTTACCGGGCTCTTCCAGCGGCCCTGGTGGCGGTGACATGCTGGGTAATAAAGGGGTTAATACCAGCTTTGTTATACAAGCTGGTGTTAAGCTCGAGATTCTTAATGTCAGGCCAAGTTTGACCCGGCCACTAAGAATCTCCAATAAAGGGTTAAAAAAAACACCACACAGAGAAAAATTATGACTCATACTGCTTCTCTCCCTATGTGCTTCTCTTTCCCATACTGCATTTTCCTTCATATGTAGCCCTTCTTGTTTCATACTGCTTCTCTCCCCATGTGGGCTCCCCTTGATTCATATTTCGTCTTCCCTTATGTGGGCCACCCTGATTCATGCAGGTTCTCCCCTCCCATGTGGGCCCTCAATTCATACTGCTTCTCCTCCTTTGTGGCCCCTTTTTCATAATGCTCTTCCCCCCTCCTGTGGCCCCCTCACAGGCTATCTACTTTCTTTGGCTTTGGGGCGCTTACTTGCTCCAGGATCCGTGCTTCCTCTTCCTCAGCAGCGCTCTGCAGACTGCACAGATGCTGGCAGTGTGAAGAGAGAAACTCCTCACACTGTGCCCAGCACCTCTGCAGTGTTAGCACTGCCGTTCTGGGTCAGGGGTATCTCAGCTGCTCTGAGCTCTAAGCTGAGCTCCACTGAACCCGGAAGTGGCAGGCAGTGTGCAAGGAGGATCAATGCAGCGACCCAGTATTAAATGAATACTGGGACACTGTCGCCTGTGCCGGCGTCCTGTTTGTGCCTCCACATGGCTAATTTGCATCCGATGGGAGGCACGTTTTGGGATGTTTGCAACCCTGAACTGGATGAAGTGGCAGTCATAGAAAAGGACACACTGTGGAAGGGAAAGTTCAGCTGGCTATGCAGTCATCATCAGAACATCCACAATATGGGTGAGAACGTTCTGAATTTTTGAATTGCTAGAATTCTGTGGGACAATAGTCCTGAATAATTGGCTACACATATTTAAAGACTGTTTTATATTGGAGGACAATATAGAGTATTGTTTGCAATTAAAAGTTTTTTTATTTACATATAGTCAAAAACATATGACAAGACAAGACATAGGAAAGACACCAGGGGGATTCCCCATAAATTACAGTTTTCACAGAAATAACACTGTCCATATATACAACTGATATAACTGATCAATATCCAAAACTAGAAAAGGGGTATAAAGTGCAAAAAATGCACTCAACACAGATTGACTGCCACTTATATAGTATAGGTTGTACACCGAATGCAATCCAACAATATACTGTTTCATATGCTTTTGGGGGACCCAGTTTAATCATAATCTCACCCACAGCTACCTTCAGATGCAACGGGGCAACTTTCAGTATTCCATACAAAAGGCATCATGTGTCTAGTATATGTAAAAATACAACCCTCTTCAAGACAAAAACAACAGCGTTAGTTATAGTACATGTGATGTGCTAAAAGCACGCTAGGAGAAACTCCCAGGGAGGAAGGTAAGGTTCGTACATGCCCCTACACGTGTTTCACTCCGCTGGCTTCTTCGGGGGTATAGTCATGTGTGATCTGGCAGTCTGCGTCATGCCTCACTCGCCCTCCACCCCTTATACCCAGCGGCAACACTGGCGTCCACCCGGTCTTCCGGGTTTGTGACGTCAGGCACACGCGTGGTCAATCCGCCATAAATTCCCGCCGGCCAATCCGATCGCGGCATTACCGCACATGCTCCCGGCCCGGGACGCATCACCATGATGACCGGGCATGTGCGGTGGCCTGCGGCCGGACGGCCAGGCAGGGCGAGGTGGAGGGCTACGCACTTAGTTGTTACCTCCTGCCAGACTGGATGTAAATAGACAAAATGCATAATAATTCCCAGAATTCATCAAAAACAACATTAGACAACATCTTAAAGAGGACCTGTCACCAAACCAGGCATGGTGATCTAATTACAGCACTGGATGCAGCATGTCTGCAGCATGCAGACAAGGGGTCCCCCAGCACTTGAGCAGCCCTGTACCCCGAGATAATACAGTTAGAAAATTTACATGCTCCAGCCACTAAGGAGGTGGCTAGGGGCTGCAGCCAAGGGCAGATTCACACCCCCTGCATGTTTAATCTGCCCACCGCTGCCAATCATTCTCTCCCTCTTCTGCAGCATTTAAACAGAGTTTTTTTTTCTCTCTCCCAGAAAGTCCGTTTAGCCCCGCCCCCTGAGGGCGGAGCCAAACAGCAAGTTCTGGAAAAAAAAAATTCTCTGTTTAAATGCTGCAGACAGAGAGAGAATGATTACCAGCGGTGGGCAGATTACACATGCAGGGGGTGTGAATCTGCCCTTGGCTGCAGCCCCTAGCCACCTCCTTAATGGCTGGAGCATGTAAGTTTTCTAAGTGTATTATCTCGGGGGGCTGTGTCCATGTGCGGAGCAGCTCAAGACATAGATGAGTGAATTAAATCGGAACCAGTATAATATCAGACTTACGTATAAATATAGTTCTCAGAGAATTGACTTCCTGGACATCATGATGGAGGTGGATCCTTGTGGTCTCCTTCAGACTGATGTCCATACGAAGGCAACCTCCGTGAACTCATTATTGCATGCAACCTGGGAACATAATACCACAACCATCTGCGCAATTCCAACAGGTCAGTTCCTAAGAATGAGACGGATATGCTCAACAGAGGAGGGATTCGAATGACAAGCGGTGGACCTGAAGCAACGGTTTAGTGATCATGGATACTCCAACAGGGTGATTAAGCGTGGGTATCGTAGGGCGTGGGGCACCCAGAGGACCCGTCTACTTGGGTATGCCCCGAAAAAATCGGAGGCACATCCACAGACACGATTTGTGGGCACATTCAACCACAAATGGGGCACTATGCGATCCATTTTTCAAAAACATTGGTCCATTTTGCGTACTGACCCTGTGTTGCAGATGTATCTCAGGCCGTTGATGACACCTCGAAGGGCCTGGAATCTGAAGGATATCCTCGTGGACAGCCACTATGTACCGCATATTGTATCCCCCTTTGGCTCCCAGAGTCCTGTGCCGGGCTGCTACCCATGTGGCCACTGTCTCTAATGCACAAATATTGAGCGTGCTACCCACTTTCACTCTTCTGATGGGACCCACATATTTGGGATTAGGCACAGAATAACATGTAGTACTACATACAGTATGTGGTGTACTTTGCGGTCTGTGCATGCTCAAAAGTTTATGTGGGTCTTACATCACGGGAATTAAGAGTGACAATGAGGGAGCACGTTCGAGATATCATTGTGGCAGGAGAGGCGGAAGAGGATACGGTCTTGAAGATGTTGCCAAAACAGCCCGGCATCCCTAAGAGTCAGGGGGATCGATGTGGTGCATGGAGGGTCTTGGGAAGGGGACCTAAAGAAAATCCTGGCCCAACAAGAGGCCAAATGGATAGTTGTCCTAAATACCCTATCTCCACAGGGTCTGAACGAGGGACTATCATATGCACCCTTTTTATGAGTGATTGATCCTTGATCCACCTTAACAATTCTTTTAATCTGTTCTTTACCTTTTTTCTTTTTTCTCTGGTTATTACATAACCTTCTACGATAATTCTTTCAGCTGACAGTTTGGATTCATGCTTTATAAACTGTCTACACTGCACTACTGCGCCCTGATGAACCATGGCCATTTGGATGGATATTATAATGTAATATCCCTGGAGAATCCACCTATCACCAATACGGAATTGTAATGTATCTACTTAAGATGTTGTTTAATGTTGTTTTTGGTGAATTCTGGGAATTGTTATGCATTTTGTCTATTTACATCCAGTCTGCCAGGTGGTAACAACTAAGTGCGCAGCCCTCCGCCTCGCCCTGCCTGACCGTCCGGTCGCAGGCTACCGCGCATGCTCGGTCGTCATGGTGATGTGTCTCGGGCAGCAATGCCGCTATCGAATTGGCCTGCGGGACTTTATGGCGGATTGACTGCGTATGTGCTTGACGTCACAAACCCGGAGGTCCGGGTGGACGCCAGTGCTGGCGCTGGGTATAAGAGGTGGAGGGCGAGTGATGCATGGTGCATACTGCCAGATCACAGATGACTATCCCCCCGAAGAAGCCAGTGGAGTGAAATACGTGTAGGGGCATGTAAGAACCTTTCCTTCCTACGTGGGAGTTTCTCCTTGCGTGCTTTTAGCACATCACATGTACTATAACTAACGCTGTTGTTCTTGTGTTGAAGAGGGTTGTCTTTTTACACTAGACACATGATGACTTTTGTATGGAATACTGAAAGTTGCCCGTTGCACCCGAAAGTAGCTGTGGATGAAATTTATGATTAAACTGTGTCCCCTAAAAGCATATGAAACAGTATACTGTTGGATTGTATTCGGTGTACAACCTATACTATATAAGTGTCAGTCAATCAGTGTTAAGTGGATTTTTTGCACTTTATACCCCTTTTCTAGTTTTGGATATTGATCAGTTATATCAGTTGTATATATAGACAGTGTTATTTCTGTGAAAACTGTAATTTATGGGGAATCCCCTGGTGTCTTTCCTATGTCTTGTCTTGTCATATGTTTTTGACTATATGTAAATAAAAAAACTTTTTAATTGCAAACAATACTGTATATTGTCCTCCAATATAAAAATGCTATTTCAGAGTATGCAAGAAACACCCTGGAAGGCTGAGACTGCTCACTAGGGGATATTTATTCAGAGCCATATATTGATTTTATATTTATTACATATTTAAAGGCATAGTAAGAACAAAAGCTTATATGTGAGTAGCTGATACTCTAGCAGAATCATTATGGTCCTTGAGGGTTGAACAATTGAGCTTAGTATCACGTTATTAGGATCCACTAAAACTTGTTGCACTGGTTTTAATTCGTCATTTTAGGTTTACATGCCTTTTTAAGTAGATCAGTAAAAGTTAAGTTTTATGTCTTTTACTTTATCTTTTGTTGCCATTTACTTCTGGGCTTGACTGAATGTTTATATTGGTGACTTGTCTACTCCTTCCCAAGTGGATAATTACTTGGTGAAATTATTTTGATAAAAAAAAGGCACAAGCCATCCACTGCGACAAGGTGACCCCATGGGGACGGACCCAACCTAGCAATATTAAAACCTTACCATATCTCTGTGACATGTACATGGCAAGAAATGAGTAGGCCTTCGTCCCCAACAGAGGACACCAGCAATGGGAAGCTAAACACATATAAATAATGTCCAGCTCATAAGGCAGGCCCACATCAGGTTACAATGACTACAATTAAACATAATGAAACAAAACCAGAACTGGGACTCAAATGTAATCATGCAGTAGGTGCATGTTCACATGGGCCTCATAATAGCAAAAATAACAAAGAAAAAACGAGCAAATTGCCTAAAATAAATGAAAGTAAAATACTATAGTGCATAAAAATAAATAGGATACTTGATGACATTATTTTGATTTTAAAAAATGTGCAAGCCATCCCACCGTGACAAGGTGACCTTATCGGAATGGTCGCTACCTAACAGTATTAAAACCTTACCATTTGTCCGTGACATGTACATGGCAAGGAATGAGTAAGCCCTGGATCCCAACAGAGAACACCAGCAGTGTTTTATACAGTTCAACTATCTTTTCTCATAGATCCGTTGACATTTCTTTTGCTTTACACATGACTCACAATCCAGAAACGCTGGATAAAAGATACTAAAGTCTGTCTAGATCCCAGAAACTCACTCAGTATATATGCACACACTGATTACAAGCAAACAGGTCACAGCTGAGGATGTTACCTTTATTAGCCATTCAAATCCATTTGTGTCACCTTCTGTGCGTGTTATCAGGCCAAAATCACCAGGGAACATTTGATCAGGGTCATTTGGATGTTTTTGGTTGTCATTGTGATTTAAAAAGAAAGCACAGTAGTTTGACAATAAATGGCTTCACCCAACCACTAACCATGAGTGGAAAAAAAGTTTTTGTGTTATAATTCATATTCTCTGAAAAAAGGCCAAGAAAGCAAAAAAAAGTCTGCCAGGGTAGGTAAACTTTTGAGCACAACTGTATGTGTCTATAAGAGTATCAAAAATGTAAATGTTAATTACTATTGGTAGGGAAATCAGTTCTTTGTCATTGGAAAGTAATGTACAGACAATGGAAAAATAATGTGAAAGTGGAAATGTTAAACTGTCATCTACCATAATACAAAAGTTCTAATCATTCATTAAAAAATCAGGAAAATACAAATTACTTTGATATAAACATCTACAATTCATATTAATGATGCTGCAATTTAAAAAAAAAACAACCAAAAAACCTGTAAAATTGACTACTGTATATAGTAATGCATAACTGACTTGAAGGTTCATCCATTCCATTTGAAGGCTCATGTAGAAGATTCAGGTTCAGCAGGTACAGTATGTGGATAATAACCTCATGACTGCTGTCAAATGGTGCTTGACACGGCATACTGAAATCAGTAATGCTCTGGACTTGCACAGGTAAATCAGCCTATAAGAAAACACTCATACATAACGGAAACCTATAAAAATAAATGCTTCACGGGGCATAGTAAATATGGCAATAGCTTTGTTCATAACACTGAGTAATGCATTCCCGAGCGTGCAGAATTGCAAAATATAAGATCTGTACAACTGACGATGCCAATATTTTTACAGGGAATGAATGGTTGTACAATAAATATTATAGATATATTGCATTTTTCATTTTACTTTATCTGTATTTTCAAGGTTTAGCATTAGAAAATAAAGGGCCTCCACAGTGGCTGACAGTTACTGTTTGTAGTTACTAACAGCTATTTTAAGACATAGCAAATACGGCCTTATTATAATATACTACATTAAGAACATTATGGGTTTTGGCTTTATTGAGATTTTTATATAATCTAGTAAACTATTACAATTATAGAGAAGAAAATGTGTATGGGTCATATTGAAAAGTCCATGAAAATACAAACCTGCACCGCTCATTGTATACTATTGCATAAATAGCAATATAGAGGGACATATTTATTGTCACCTTAATTATACGAACAGCAAGAAACACGAGACAAGTCTAGATGAAAAGTTGCCTTGAATCACACAGGACAACTTAACAAGCACTTGATACAAGATTATTAATCTTTCTATGGACTGAAATATATAGTGCCCTTAAAGGGAATCAACCACTATGATTTTAAAGTATAAGATAAAAGCAGCGCCATACAGGCGATAGGATGGTGGCATAAATCATGCCTTTAGTCTTCTGATTAGATGTTTGATTGGAGAGATAATGGTTGTCAAAGTTAAGGAAATCTCTACCGCGGTGATTGACATGCAGCAGGGTGCAGGACCATGTGGGTTGGGTCCTCCGTATAGATTCCTCCTCCTGCCTCTTCCTGATGTGCCCCCCCTCCTTTCTTTCTTTAAATCTCATGTCGCATCATCATTGCCATCCCTGGTGATGCGTGTGCACTGCAATAGAAATGGAGACATCATTAAAATGGCGTTGGAGTCAGCGCATGCATGTAGCACAATCTCTGGTGTCATTTTACTGAGGACACTGCGGCCCCCAAGCTCAACTTTGTGCTGAACCAGGCGAACCTGAACATCCACGGGTCTACTCATCCCTAGCTATGACTATACTGTCAGAAAAGGCTTTCCTATAATACATCTGCACTTGCTCATCCTGAAGACAGTGATTTAGTAGACAATGCAACTAGTGGTATAACTTGAAGCTCGTGGGCTCCAATGCAAAATCTCCAAAGAAGCTCCCAATTATCACAGGCCTATTATAATAATTTAACTTTTCATGTGGGCCAAAATTTCTGTAAAACTACATGGCCCTTATGCACTTGCAACCCCTGGATAAAACCCATGGATGCCCTTCATCACTAAAGTTACACCTTAAGATGGGTAGGGACAGTTTTATGGAGAATACGATTGTTGTTTACAATATGGATATCACAATATATTTTTAGCTATTATTAATTGCCATATGAATTGTGCCTTTACTTTTCCTTACCCTTCCTTCAAGATTCTTAGATTTTTTTATTTTTTCAATCAACATCACCATATGAGTAATTGCTTTTTTACAGAATGAACTCCAATTTTGAAGGATGCCATTAATATTCTCTGAAAAGTCTGGAGAAGCCACGGATATACTTTAGAACATAAAGGGAGGAAATACACGTGCTGCCGTCCAGAAGTCACAGTGATGCAGAGAATCCAGAGATGTTATATCAAAAAGTCTTCATTAATCTTGACGCGTTTCATGAGCCTGCTGACAACTTTTTCAGGAGATTCATACATGTGCCAACAACACCTTTATATAAGAAACCAGTATTTGTGACGTACAAAACGTGTCAAGAACGTGAAATAAAAAAAGTGGAAAAAAGAAAGAAAGCTGCCAGTAGCTTAACTATATTCTAAAAGATGTAATTATATAAAACTTCACTGTCAAACACAGTTATCATAAAATAAAAAATTCACTTATCATCTTGATAATAATAATAAAACTCAATCATTAAATTAATTCATATTTAAAAACCATCTAAGGTCATAATACACATTTTTTAGAGTGTCTCCAGAGTTCAAACCCCTGTCGGCACAAATGATTAACTCCTCACTCATAGTGAGATGATGTCTAACAATGCAGCACCACACAATCAAGTTAGAGTTTCTGTCAAGAATGGTGAAAATGCATCTCTTTCTTTGCACTCTCCTACGGCGGACTCACCTTTTTCCACACACCCTGCCCTAATGACAAGCATGGTGGAGAGTTGGCCTGCTCTTGTCCAACAGCTGCTCCTTTACCCCAATTATACTACCACTCTCTGCCAACCTCCCCTCTTTCGAAGTGCACTCCGTCCGCATCTTCTCCCCACTTTTCTTGACCACTTCACCACCTGGCTTATTCACTTCCTCTCTTCTGACATCCCCACTATCATCATGGGCGATTTCAGCATCCCTATTGATAACCCCACCCTACTGTCTCCAGACTCGTATCACTGACCATCTACTTTGGGCTTTCCCAATGGTCCTCCTCAGCCACTCATAAGGATGGCTACAAGCTTGTCCTTGTCTTCACTCGCCTTTGTTCCGTCACCGACCTCTCAAACTCACCCCTCCCTTTATCCAACCACAACCTGCTGGCTTTCTCCTCCCTCTCCCCTCCTACCACTCTCCCCCCTCTCCAGAAACTCTCTCACATCCTTGCAGAAACCTTAAACATATTGATTACCACTCATTCTCTTAGTCCCTGAGTCCCTTAACCCTCTCACAAACTTAGCTTCCTCACATGATGCCAACTCTGCTGCCACCCTGTGCAACACCACAATAACTGCAGCTCTCGACCTCGCAGCCCCCCTCACATACAAGAAAACCCGCACACTCAGGCAACCCTGGCTCACCACCTTCACTAAAGAGCTGTGTTGAGCGTCCAAGGTGGCCAAGCGGAGATGGAATTAATCCCACTCCAAGGCACACTTCGCCATGAACAAACAGTCCCCTACCTTCAAGACCGTACTCACTGATGCAAAACAAGCCTGCTTCTCATCTCTAATAACTGCCCTGTCCCACAACCCCAAACAACTTTTCAAAACTTTCAGCTCTCTACTCCATCCCCCTGCACCTTCCCCCTCTCTCCCTCATCTCTGCCGACAACTTCGCCTCTTTCTTCAAACAGAAGATCGACAAAATCAGAGAAAGCTTTGACCCACTGTACCCCTGGCCCTCCCACACCATCGCCTAGCCCCCTCATCCAAAGGAAGCTTTTCCACCATGACAGAGGATCAACTCCCCTCCCTTCTGTGACAATCACACCTCACCACCTGTGCCCTCGACCCAGTTCCCTCCCACCTCATCCCAAACCTAACCACAGTCCTCATCCCTGCCCTAACCCAGCTCTTCAATGTCTATTTATGCCAGGACCACTGAATAATTAATCAGTATTTACATGATGAAATGCCTATTTGTGGCAGGACCACTGAATTTTTAATCAGGATTTATATGCTGAAATGTGTATTTGTGCAAGGACGACAGAATTAGCAATCAGTATTTATCTGCTGAAATGTCTAATTGTGACAGGATCACAGAATAATCAATTAGTATTAATATGTTGAAATGTCTATTTGTGGCAGAAAAACAGAATTAGCTATTAGGATCTATATGCTGAAATATGTATTTGTGGCAGGACCACATAATTACCAATCAGTATTTATATGCTGAATGTCTATCTGTGCCAGTAATACGGAATCATTAATCAAAATTTATCTTCTCAAATGTATATTTGTGGCAGGTCCACATAATTAGCAATCAGTATTTATATGCTGAAATATCTATTAGTGGTAGAACCACAGAATTAGCAATCCAGATCTATATGCTGAAATGTCTATTTCTGGCAGGACCAAAGAATTAGCAATCAGGAATTACCGTATTTTTGGACTATAAGATGCACCGGACCATAAGACGCAACCAGGTTTTAGAGGAGGAACATTGGAAAAAAAATTGAAGCAAAAAATGTAGGTATGAGGCACTGTTATGGGAAGAGGAATCTGCTGTTGACACTGCTATGGCTGTAATATCCCCATATTCTGTACTAATGTTCCCCATCCTAGTATAGTGTCATCATCCTGATATATTGTCATCATCCTGTTATATGTCCTGTCCTGCTTTATACCCTCATATAAGAGTCTGAAATTATCTCTCATGCATACGTCTGTTTTTTACCTAAAAGTTTCTTTGACAAAATCATGTTACTTCTAAGAATGTGTGCATGAAGGTGGAAGTGTTATATGCAGAATCTACCTTCTTCATAGTTCTTTCTTTTTTACCTTCTAAACTCATGTTAGATATGCCCTGATTGGTTAAACACAATCATACCATCAATTGGGAGACTCGTGAAAGCAAGTCTTTGGGGTTTTTTTGTTTTTCTAATTGTTTGTCTTCTGTGAGACCTCATCTTCCAGGATTCATTGAGGATTTTGAGGATACATTTTCTAAGAAGGAGTTGTGAATTCCTTCCTTCTCATAGAACATATGATTGTACGATCCATGCTTGGATTTTAGAGAGGTAAATAAGATCATGAATCATAATATTTATCCTTTACCTCTAATACCTGATCTGTTTAATCAGTTGGCTGGAGCTACATGGTTCTGTAAACTTGACCTGAGAGGGACAAATAACCTTATATATGTTCAGCAAGGTGAGAGTGAAAAATCACTTTCAATACACTTGAGGGTCACTTTGAATATTTGGTGATGCCATTAGGTTAGAGATGAGCGGACTCATTGATGTTCATGTTTGCAGCATTTAGTTAGACTAAAGAAAAGTTTGGTTTTGGAACTAGACTTGATCCGAACTTGACCCTGCACAATGAACCCCATACAAGTCAATGGGGATCCAATTTTCAGTGTGGAGGAATGGTTGTAAAATGGTCTTAGGGGGCTGTAAATGCAAGCAAAATGGGGGTAAGAGCAGGATATTTGACTTGTACACAAATGTGGATATGTATATGACCTAATGGTTCTCTGTCACCATGGCAATTCTGGTTACATAGCAAGCAAATGAATAAACTAAAAATGTTAACAGTCACCCCACAGAGATGAATTTCAGAGTTTCCTCACAGACCAACAATTTTAATAAAAAGCCTCTATAAAGTCTGTTTTGTCAGATGACAGTCAAAATAAGCAGAGTTTTCCTAAAGAGCAATAATTTTCTCTTACAGTGCTAGTTTCCACAGTTGACCCATACAAGAAAGACTGCCAGAGTTTAACCACAGAGCATACATTTTAAATATAGTCCCCAACAAAGCTTCTTTCCACAGTTGACCCACACAGCCGAGATTGCCACAAAGCACACATTTTAAATATATATTACAACATATTCACTTTCCACAGTTGATCCACGCATCCAAGAAACATTGCTAAAATTATTGTTCAAAGCAGGCAGCCACAACTAAATACTACAGCTATGAATAATTGAATAAGACTCTGTTTCCATTTATTGGCTTGGTGGTAATGTGGCCATGATTAAGAGAGGATTTCAGTCATGCTTCAGTGATGGAAGTAGGCATGGACCCTTGTCTTAATAAAGGGCATCCAGCAAGGTGGCCACCCGGAACTATTAACAGACAGAGAAACCTGACGATCTCTTGGCAGTGACTGCAGTAAATTTTTATTTATGAAAGCCAGGCTGCCCACAGGCAACAACAAGCCGTCATCGGTGAGAGGTGTATTGTCATGTAAAATTTGAAGAATCCCCCAAGGGTACCTGTAAGAATGCTGAAATGTATTTCTAATATTAAGTTCAACACTGTTAATATAAATGATCTGTAGTAACTCAGTTCAGCCACTGGAGGTCATCAGTGGATGCGAGTAGAAAGATCTGGAACCAGGAAGAAATTTTTAGTGAGTCTCCTGAGGTAAATTGATTGAGACAGATGCCTGTGGAGATCCTACACAAAAAAGAAGATGTGACGGTTGTTCTGAGGGGCTCGTGGATCTATGGAAGGACGAGCCTGGCTTGCTGTCTTGAACAGTCTTAGAATTATTGAAGGGCTTGATCTACACCGTCAACTGAAAGATAAGCCGTGTTCTGTGAGTACATAAGATTGAGCGGTCAATATATAGGGATAGTCAGACAGGGTGAGTTAGCCAGAAACTACAAAGGACTATTTTGTGTGTACTCATGAGGAGAGACCGACCAGGCTTGATCTATAGAAGATATTAAATATTGAGCCTTGAACGAGTGTGAGATGCAAACAGAAGCCGAATGTGGATGACACTGTAGAACTGAGAGAATTATCACCATCCCTGTTATATTGGGTTGTGCCCAGTGTGACGAAGATGTTATATACCTCAGTGGCTGATTGTTAGGGTGAAATGACATACACCCTGTAAACTGTTTGTACATTACCAAGTTAAAGAGTTTTCACCTCATGCATCACGCAAAACTGCATTTGTTGTAAATAGGTTGTGGGATAGATTTATATAAGGGAATCAGGGATCCCAAAATATTTTGTACATAGCATTTTAGGGGGGTGTAAGATTATATCCTGAGGGGAACACGTACCGTGGCTGCAGTAAGAGTCTGGGTAGGCCATGTACAGAGTAAGGGTGGGGTTGGTTTAGTCTGGGATAGTTGTGTTCCCTCTCTGCAAAACAGGTACTTGAGTTACCTCAAGCTGCATAAATTGTACACTGTGATCGGGCTGTTGGGGCCCATATCTTTTTGGCAAAGTTTGAATTTGTTATCTTTTTGAAACCGTTAAAAACAGTTAATTTACCAGTATTTTTGGAGTCCGTGTCATTCACAGCAGCACCGTATCGCTGACACACAAATGACTGGAGTCTCAGTTGTTAACATACCAGTTTTAAAAAGGCCTGTACAGAGTGTCTAGTAAGAGTTCACCCCCATAACTAAAATTTGAAAATTTCCCCAAAAGAGAAACAACTTTAAAAAAGCACATCCAGAGCATCTAGTCGCAGTTCAACCCACAGTCTAAACTTAAAATTTTAAAAAGCCAACCAAAGAGCGTCTTGTCAAACCTGACCTCCACAGCCTAAATATAATGATTTTACCTCTAGAAAACCACTTTTAAAAAGACCTCCATGAAGTATCTTGTCAGACTTCACTATTACAGTCTAACTACTGTGCAGCCTAATGTTTAAGATTTCTCCTAAAACATAGAGAAATATATTGCAATCTGAGAGTCCTCAGTGGTTGATACCTTTTAATGGCTAACTGAAAAGATGGTAAACATAGCAAGCTTTCGAGACGACTCAGGTCTCTTCTTCAGGCTGATAATGACACAAATTCTGAAGACACATACATTTATACATAAGCAATAGAGAAAAAAAAAAAAAAAGGGGAAAGAAGAGAACAGAAAAAAAAAAATGGCAAAACAGTGTTATATGCTCTGGTGGATATGACAGGTGACGCAAAACAGAGTTGGGTAGAGAGGGGTGGAGGAGCAGGGACAGAGAAAGCAGATTTCTAAGATAAGCGGAACCAATGTATTAGGTGGATGGTTAGTAACCCATGGAGACCTGAAAATACTTAGTTAAGTTGTGGAGAGCAGACTAAATGACAGAGTTCACAGAAGTGTCAGGAGTTCATTGTCCTATGATTTCAGTGTGTAGCAAGCTGTCTCCAAATGCACTTTCATTTTATATATAAAATGCATGAATCTGCTATCCCCAAATGTCCGTTCATTTTACATAAAATCCCATAAATCCATTTGAAATATTTAATCCGGTTTCGAGTGTGTTGAAGGTTGTTATCAATTTGTATTCCCAAATTCTTCTCTCTCTCTGAGATTTGAAGTCACTCTTTAAGATGAGCAGCCTCACTTCCGGTTCCGGTCCTGGAGATGGCCGTGCGGTGAACAAGAAGCTCCCGACACCCACCGCCCAATACCCGCAATTCAACCGCCGGAGAGCTCCGATTTTGACAGCGGAGGAGAGGAGAGATCCCGCGGCACAGATCGGGACCATATGGACCCGTGGCTAAGCAGCTCGAGCACCGCCACCAACGCGAGACGCCTCAACGCAGCATCAGGAGGAAGCGGTAAAATGGCGGCAGGCGGGAAATCAAAGGACAGAGGTAATACTGGGCAACAAGCAGGCACGAGACAGCAGAGAGGGGAAGAGACCTCAATAAGCCCACAGAAACGCCAGGCAGCGTCAGCACCGGCTATGGGAAAGGAGACTGACAATATAATGGAGCCCCAGCTACATTCTGCACTAGTGGCAGAACTGAAAGCCCATCCCACAGCAGAACTTAGCAGGGTAGTCAGAGACACAGTGCAGACGGCCCTGACCGAGTTACAAACCACCACACAACAGCATGAAACTAGATTAACAGAAGCTGAGCAAAGAATATCTGACTACGAAGATAGAGTGCTAGCTCTTGAACAACAACTAGAAACTGTCTGCAAAGAGTCAATCTGGATGAAAGCTAAACTAGACGATTTAGAAAACAGATCCAGGTGCAACAATCTGAGGATTGTAGGGATGCATGAATCTATACCTCATAACCAATTAAATGACATTTGCGAAATTGATCTGCCCCAAGCCCTGGGATTTAAGAGACGTTGCAGGGTGGAAAGGGCACACCGGGTGGGACCCCCCCCGCCAGCAAGGGAGACAAACGGCAGAAATGGGGCGCAAAATTCAGAAATCATAAAACCTAGACAGATCATAATGAGGCATCTGGACTACAAAGACAAGGAAAAGTTACTAATAGCTTTCAGGAAAAGGCGCCAACCATTGATGTTAAGGGGCCATAAAGTGTTTATATATGGTGATCACTCCCCTGAAGTAGTCAGAAAGAGGAGGGCGTTCAACGACGTCTGTAGCATGTTATTCGAAAGAGGTACCCCGTTCCAAATGTTATACCCAGCCACACTCAAGGTGGCAGGTCGAGATGGTAAACCATGATTCTACACGGATGCGAGGGAAGCATGGCGCAAACTGACGACGAGAGAGGAGGGTGACACCCGCAACAGGAGACGCACGGAAGAAAATTCAGGGTCCAATTCACCCAACATTAGAACCACAGACCAGGAAGACTTGAGACCTAGTCGACCCCAAGCAGCAGTTACAAAGCCGTACAGAGGGAATCCAGAAGAGCACGTTACTCAGGACTCACCTGGTAATACTGATGGACATGACTAGTGGCCTATATGAACGCAGACAACCATCTGGTCACATTGACCCAGATACAAGCAGTGCTCCTGGAACACCAGACTAGGAGGACCTTGTTTCATATAGCAACATTGAGAAGATCCATCATCAGCACAACCTAGTACGCAAGTACTGATGACTTACATGGACACACTTTGTTCTTTTTTTTTTTTTTTATTTTTTTATTTTTTTATTTTTTATTTTTTTATTTCATCTCTCTTTAACACTATAGAGTTTGTATTGGCATTATAAATACCTTGGCTAGATAGAGGTATAGGGTCATTCCATGTCAAGTGAACCAATGATTATTACCTCTATATTTTTAATTCTTTTGAGATTTTGTGATTTGATAATAGCATGTCAGACAATGCAAAATGTGAAGAGAAAAATTTTTTAAAAAATTTATTTTTTTTTAAAATGATTTTCAAAGTTCAGAAAAAGTGTGAATTTCGCTGTTGCCTGCCTTTACGTTTCTCCTCATAACTCAGGCTAGAAATAAGATAGAGAGACAAAATAAACACCATTCTACTCAGAAATATACAGGCTTTCACCAGATATGTCACAAGAGGATCTTTGTTAATATTTTACCCATATGATCGCAAGCGCAAAACTTTAAAATGTATTTCCGAAAAATCGGCGCGCTTTAAATATTTCAAAAACTGCCCATGTGTCTGCTTGGCTCTTAGCCACATCTGTACCAAATTTCAAGTTGGGATCGCGATGGGATCCTATTTTAAAATATTTTACTATTAATAGCGTCAATGGGTCATTCCATATCAAGTGATCTAAATATGAATATTTTTTTTTTTACCTGACGTCTTGAGATTTTTTTTTTTTTTTCCTTTATGAAGTACTACTTTAGTTAATTACAAATTAAAAGTTTGGAATTTTTTTCTTCATCAGTTAATTTTTTACAGATTTTTAAAGTTTAAAAAAAGGGTGAATTTTGGCCTGGTATGACTTTACATTTTTTTATCTCGGGCTAGAAATAAGATAGAGAAACAAAATAAACACCATTCTACTCAGAACTGTCCAGGCTTTCACCAGATATGTCACAAGAGTATATTTGTTAATTTTAATTTTTTACCCATGCGAATGCAAACGCAACATTTTGAAACGCATTTCCGAAAAAACGTTTTAATAAAAATTTTCCAAAACTGCCCATGTGTCTTTTATGCTCTTAGCCACACCTGTACCAAATTTCAAGTTGGGATCGTGATGGGATCATATTTTAAAATATTTAACTATGGTTAATCTCATTTTTATTAAATTTTGAAAAAACATATGAAAGACATACATTCAATCTTTTAACAAAATCTTGAGACATATAAAATATACAAAAAGAGAATTCACAAAGTTATTAGTAACTTTAAGATAAGCTGCAAATTTACTTTTGCGCTCATCTCTGGTGCAATATATACTACAATCTAAATATAATTCCAAACACTCAAGTATACAACCTTTCTCAGGGTTTTGAGATGTTCTGATGTCAAGGGGACAAGCAGCCCCAGCAGAATGATTTTTATCACTTGGCCCCTTCTAACAGGTTGACCACGTAAGTGGGTCATTACCTGTTGAGGCCTAGTTGGAATAGTCTATCGACTGGTGTACCGGAAAAGAAGGCCGAAATATTAATGATCTACTCACAGCTCAGAGTTTTCGATACCTGTCTAATGTTCACTAGAATTCTGAAGGTATAGGTGTAGAAAGGAAATACCTAGACTGAATGTATCAGATGGGAAGAAAAGAGAGATAGAAAAGAAGAGAGAGAGAAGAGAAACAAAAACCATTAGAAAAAGTTATACTGGGAAAGAAAAGCCACGTAAGAAAAAAAGAAAAAAAGGAGGGGGGGGGGGACGGGTGAGGTATGGGAAGGAGAAAGGGTACTCATCCCACTGGCTCCCCATCAGCCAGAGGTCGAGCCATATTATCTGTGCTGGAAAAGATACTCCTAAATTCTGCAGAGTCGTGAAAAAGAATCCATTCAACCCAAATCCCTAAGAATTTGTTCCGAGATCCCGACGCATCAGCTGCGAGCTCCTCCATTCGATATATGTCCATCAATTCTTTGAACCAATCAAGTAGAGATGGAGCCCGGCTTGATTTCCAGAACCTCGGGATCACAGCACGAGCAGCCGAGATGCAAAAGCGGAGAATATCCCTCTTCTGTATATCCCAATAGGACCTGGAAAAATGGATAACATTGCCGATTCTGGGCAGCATTCGGCTTGTTTAGCTGTTATCCGGGCGTATGCATTGAAAACCTCAGACCAGAACCGCCGCATTTCCCCACAACTCCACCAAATGTGTATCATTGTACCCTTCTCTTCCCCACAGCGCCAGCAGGTATCAGGGGTTCCAGGGAACATGTTCCGGAGTGTCGTCAGGCACAAGTACCATCTAGTGAGCAGCTTATAGCTTCTTTCTTGTGCAGAACAAGCGCTAGCTAGTGAGTGAGTAAATATAAAGCATTTCTGCCAATTAGCTTCTGAAATGCTACACCCCAATTCCCTCTCCCAAGCACGTTGGAAGTAAAGGGTGCCCTACTCTCTCATGGACCCTAAGGCCTGGTATAGAACTGATATTTTGCGCCTCGGTGGAGCCTCCAGTTGGAATAACCTCTCCAATACGTTGGGCGTCAATCTTACCCTGCAAGAGTGGTCAGCTGAATATAAGTATGCTCTGTATTGGAGAAATTCGAATCACTTAAGAGGTCTCGTAGGTTCTTTGAGTTGTAGCTCTGCCATCGGGGGCAAACCACCACTGGACAGAGTCTGTCCTACTCGGGTGTCATCCACAATCCGCCAACATAAAAATCTCTGCCTGTCAAATCTGGGTGGGAAAGATGGGTTGGAAAAAAGGGGAGTCAAAGGGCTAAGTCTGTCGTTTAAGCGGAGGGTTTTCGTCACTAGGTGCCATACCTTCAAGGTGTTTCTGGTCATGTCTGTCAAAGGTACTAGGTCTGTGGAGTCTTTAGGGGAAATCCAAAGCAGGTGTTTCAGCGGAATCCCCAAACCCTCTTGCTCCACCACTACCCATTTCTTGAAGAACGCATGATAATGCCAATCTAGAGCTCTAACAAGAAAGGAAGCCACAAAGTACGCTCGTATGTTGGGTAGTCCAACCCCTCCTCTGGTCTTGGGCAAGGATAGGATATTCATTCGCAATCTGGACCTCTTGCCCCCCCAGACAAATCTAAGGATCATAGATTGCATTTTGGAGAGGAAGCCTCTATCCAATAGAACAGGAACTGTCTGAAAAGTATATAAGAGTCGGGGCAAGACATCCATCTTGACTACGTTTATTCTCCCGAACCAGGATAGCTTTAATTGTCTATAGGAGGTAAATGCCGATTCCGCGTTAGTCAAAAGGGGTTGATAATTTAAATTGAATATTTGTTTAAGATCTTTTGGTATAAGGACTCCCAAGTACTTAATGGCTTCTACTTTCCATTTAAATGGGAACTGTTTAGATAGATGAGAAACCAATTCTCCAGGCAAAGAAATATTGAGTGCCTCGGTTTTGGAGCAATTCACTTTAAAGTTGCTCAATTGTCCGAACCGTTCAAACTCCATTAAGACCGAAGGGATGGAGACCAGGTGCTGGGAGATGTAAAGTAGCAGGTCATCTGCAAATAAGGCTAATTTGTGATGACTCTGTCCCAGCTTGACCCCATGGACGCATTCATTGGACCTAAGTGCAAAATATTTAACTATTATAGTGTCAATTCAAAAGTCACCAAGAACACAATCAGTCATTTTTTTCACAATTGCCCGTCAATAGTTTGAATTTGATATAAAGAAACATAGTCTTGTAACATCTCAAATGAAAGCTGTTACCGTTCTGAGTAAAATGATGCCTCTCCCACTTCATTATCTTATTTCTAGCCTGAAATAAAAAAATGTACAGTCGTACCAGGCCAAAATTCACCCTTTTTTTAAACTTTAAAAATCTGTAAAAAATTAACTGATGAAGAGAAAAATTCTAAACTTTTAATTTGTAATTAACTAAAGTAGTACTTCATAAAGGAAAAAAATAAAAAAAATCTAAAGACGTCAGGTAAAAAAAAATATTCATATTTAGATCACTTGATATGGAATGACCCATTGACGCTATTACTAGTAAAATATGTTAAAATATGATCCCATTGCGATCCCAACTTGAAATTTGGTATAGATGTGGCTAAGAGCAAAGCAGACACATGGGCAGTTTTTGAAATATTTAAAGCGCGCCAATTTTTCAGAAATGCGTTTTAAAGTTTTGCGCTTGCGATCACATGGGTAAAAAATTAACAAAGATCCTCTTGTGACATATCTGGTGAAAGCCTGGACAGTTCTGAGTAGATTGGTGTTTATTTTGTTTCTCTATCTTATTTCTAGCCCGAGATATGATAGAAAATGTAAAGCCATACCAGGCCAAAATTCGCACTTTTTTAAAACTTTAAAAATCTGTAAAAAATTAACTGATAAAGAAAAAAATTCAAAACTTTTTTTTTTAAATTAACTAAAGTTGTTCTTCATATAGAAAAAAAATTAAAAAAATCTGAGGACGTCAGGGAAAAAAAATATTCATTTTTGGATCACTTGACATGGAATGACCCTATAGACTTCTGCAACAAAATGCTCTCAGATGTGGGGAAAATCAACAAGAGGGTGGGAATTTCATATGTTATCTTGATTCAGAGGTGGGAGGGTAGGAGTTACGAAGGAGGGGAATGGCACTCAGGATGTCGGAAGATGTAACTAATCTTGAGAAGAAAGAGGGATATAGGAGGAGGGAGGGGGGGAAACTACTGGGCTTTCTTATGTTGAATGTTTTAAGTTGAGATTATTATGTGTTGATGTTATCAAATGGGATTTTTGAGTCAGGACATGGCAGAACAGTCTTTCCAAGAGCAAGAGAGGTATTCAACTCGATGATAATCAGCCAAACTCACTATTCTGACACACGATGGTGCAGATTCTATCATGGAACGTGAAAGGTTTACGCTCCCCGGGTAAACGCTCAATGATCCTTAGACATCTCAAAAAACTACGAGGGGACATTGTTCTGTTACAGGAAACTCATCTAAGGGAGGAGGATTTTTTTAGACTCAAAAAATTCTGGGTAGATGAGGTAATTGGCTCGGGTGCGCTAGATCGAAAAGCAGGAGTGATCATTTTGATTAACAAAGCATTAACACACAGACTTATCTCGCATGATAGCGTGGCAGAAGGACGCCATATACACATACTAGTAGAATGTTCGGGTATGACCCTAAGCATCCACAATACCTACGCCCCCAACATGGGCCAGGGCACGTTCCTAGAGTCCCTCATACCTATCATCCTACAGGACACGGAAAACAATATAGTAGTCGGGGGTGACTTCAATCTAGTCATGAACACTAGCGAGGATAGAAAACTGAATACACCGAAAGACAGAGACATTGGGAGGAGTGGAAACAAAGACAGCCAAGGGGCCGTTTCCCCGCTAGCAAGATTTGCATCTGACCTGCACCTCTGGGATATATGGAGACTGAGAAATCCTCAAGAAAGGGAATTTACCCATTTTTCTCACCGCCATGATTCATGGTCCAGGATAGATACATTGCTGGTAAGCCATCACCTCCTGTCAAAGACAGACAATGCGGCGATTGGCAATCTGGTGATATCTGACCACAGCCCAGTGAGCTTGTCACTGTCAGATGTCTACCCTAGGGGAAACGATATACTCTGGCGCTTTCCCACAACATTACAGGACAGCCCTGACTTTAAAAAACTACTAGGAGCATGGTGGGGGACATTAATGACGGACAACGCACAACATGAGGGAGATAGTACATTGTTCTGGGAAACCGCCAAAGCAGTACTAAGGGGAAGAATTATAGCCTATACAAGAGGCAGACGTCGAATGGTGGAAAAGTCCTTAGTAGAAAGTAGTGATGCAGTAAGAACCACCTACAGAGACTTCCTTGACAACCCATCAACTGAAAATAAATTGGCTTGGCAGCACCGGAGAGATATTTTCAATGAATGGTCAAGACAAAAAGAAAACATGTTTAGGCAACGCTGGGAGGCTAAATTATATCACTATGGCAATAAAGCGGGTAAGCTGCTGGCCAACCTGGCAAGGGAAAAAGGCAGTATACGACAATCACTGCAATTAAAAATCAGGAAGGTACGATAAAGAAGGACCCGAAACAAATAATAGAGATACTTTGAAAATACTATGCAAAACTATATGATACACCATCTGAGGGGGAGGGGGGAGACGACTGGCTAAAGACATATCCCATGACACGACTTGAAGAATCGGCACTCTTGAACCTTAACAGACCAGTTACAGCTGAAGAGGTCACAGGGGTGATAAAGGAACTGAATGCACACAAAGCACCTGGCCCGGACGGATTCAGTGGGGGATTTTATAAAGCGATTTACCCCAAGATTGTTCCTACCCTGACGTCCCTCTACAACTCAATCTTACAGGGAGGCCCAATACCTGACCAAATGAACACGGCACACATTACGCTGATCCCAAAAGGGGGCAAGGACCTGGAGGAGAAGGCTAGTTACAGGCCAATATCATTAATCAATGTAGATTTAAAAATACTATCTAAATTGATGGCAAACAGATTGGCGGCATATCTCCCGGGTTTGGTCGGCGGCCACCAGGCAGGTTTCGTAAAGGGGCGATCGGCAACGGGTAACATACGGAGGGCGTTACTGACGATCGATTCGGTCACATGGGACAGGAAGGTAAAAACAGAAAGAAACCCAGCCATGGTCACGTTGGACGCAGAAAAAGCCTTTGATAATGTTCGGTGGCCATGGCTGGGCAAGGTACTAGATGCGGTGGGACTGAAGGGCCCTTTTAGGTCATATATAGAGGCCCTTTATGCGAACCCCAAAGCCAGGGTGCGGACGCCGGGGTTTATGTCCAATATATTTACCTTACATAGAGGGACTCGACAGGGGTGCCCGTTGTCACACCTCCTCTTTAATCTGGCAATTGAGCCACTTGCCAGATACTTAACAAGTGGGGAAGACTTTGAGGGGATAGCCATCGGATCTCGAAAGATACGATCCAACTTCTTTGCAGATGACATAATTTTATATTTAGAGAACCCATCTGTAGAACTACCAGCAATATTACAAAAGATAAAGAAATTCGGATCCTTTTCGGGTTTAAACTAAATAAGAATAAATGCGAGACACTTTTTCTGACTACAAACGGGAGACGTGGTGGAGGGGAGACAGACAAATCTGACAAAATCTTTGACATACCAGTAGCCAAAAAATCAATCAGATACCTGGGGATACAGCTAGCACGAAATACTGATCTGGTCTATAGCTTAAACTACGGACCACTGTTAGCTAAGTTGGAATCAGACCTTAGTAAATGGATGGCGTTGCCGCTCCCCTTGTTAGGTCGTGGACACCTGCTTAAAATTATGAGCTTCTCTAAGCTCCTTTACCAACTTCAAGTATTGCCCATGTTGATACGTAGTAGAGATATAAATAGAATAAATAGGGCGTTTGCCAGATTCCTGTGGCAGAACAAACGCCCTAGAATCCGCCTGAAAACTCTGGTGCTGCCAAAAGAACAGGGAGGTTTAGCCTTACCTGATATACGAAACTATAATCTGATCTGCCTAATCCGCCATATCTTAGACTGGCTGGGAGGGTCAAGTAAGTTTTCAGATTGGGAACTGGAATCTGAACTCTGTAGACCGTGGAGCTTGGCCTCGATACTACACACATCGAGATCTAATCTCCCGGACAAGACAAAACACTCGATAGTGACAAGAGACACCATAGCGGCTTGGAAGATAATTCGGAAAAAACAGGGTCTTTCTTGGCGAATGTCCAAATTTGTTTCCCTGTGGGCACACCCTGAGTTCCCACTGGGAAGAGAAAATAGTCTCTTCCAAAGTTGGAGAGAAAGAGGAATAGAAAGGGCTGGTGACCTGCTCTGTAGCACGGAATCCAGATGGCTGACGGGTCCAGAGCTACTACACTCTTTGACACTACCAGAACACCATATGATACAGTTCAAACAACTGGAACACTTTATTATGAACAAATTGGTTAACGTTCAGTCAGAATGTGTGACGAATACTTGGGATGACTTAATCTCTAGGGGAATAGTCAACACAAGTGTTTCTACCCTTTACAAAGATCTAGGGCCCCATCTAAATCTAACTCTATCTCAGAATACACAACCACGACTCTTCAAGGGATGGGAAAATAGACTGAAAGAGGCAGCACTGGGAACGAAAATACTAAATAGTTGGAGGTTGTTTAGAGAAAATATAGTTAATGAACAATGGCGAGACTCCCAATTCCGCCTGATACACAGAGCAATATACGGATTCACAGCATACCAGAATAGATCTAAGACAGACAGGATACAGGCCTGTCCGAAGTGCCATATACCAAACACTGATCTCTTTCATGGTATATGGGAATGTAAACTAATACGTCCTCTCTGGGCATTCTCTGAAGGTATGGCGGGAAAGATAGCGGGAGGTATGGAAAAACTAGGAAGAGATGGTTGGTTATTACATTATATCAACAATTCACATGGCACTAGAAATGAGAGACGCATGCTACACACATTGGCAATTTTAACCAAACGCGCCATATTGCGACATTGGTTGTACACCAAGCCACCCTCCCACGAATCAATAATAAGAGACATCAAGACAGCAATGAGATCTGAAAGAATTGAGGCAGAAACTAATAAAGATGACCTAACAAGAAAATTTTTCAACAAATGGAAGGGTTTTATTTTGAATTATCTCTCAGACGAGGAGATTAAATCAGTGGTATGGCCCTTTAAAGATTCTACCTGGTACTCGTTAGAACAGCTACAGGGTAACTTGGGGAAGCTGGAGGTCCTTTAATGCACTATTGTACACAGTGCTAGAAACATGGTAAAAAGGCTGTACAGGAAAAAAAGAATAGTTACTAACCATTGTAACTACCATGGTCGACGTATATCTGCTAAGGAGAGTTGTTCTGCAGGGGAAGGGTGGGGGGAAATCACCCCGGGTAGGAGAATAGGTGGGTTTGTTGACTGTAACCTATGAATTCTTTATTGTGTTGAATAACTTGTGAAAATGTTTGGAAAATCAAATAAAAAGATTTGAAAAAAAAAAAAAGATGAGCAGCCTCATATCGGATTCAGTGTTGTGCTCAGAGCTGCAAAAATGCTTTGCTACAGGTAGATCCATACGCTTTTCTTTTATTGAGTGGCGATGAGAATTCATTCTTGTTCTGAATTGTAATCCGGTCTCACCTACGTACATGCCACCTGTTGGGCATTTGGTACATATGATTAAATACACCACATTGCTTGTAGTGCAGCTGAAGTTACCTGGGATCTTGTAGTCCTGATCTGTCCCAGGAATCCTTATTTTGTCTGTTGTCATTATAGATGAACAGGTTTTGCACTTTCTCTGGTTGCAGGGAAAGGTTCCTGTTGCTGCTGGAGAGGACAGGGCGCTTCTCACAATGATGTTTTTTAGATTCGGAGGTTGTCTAAAACACAAGAGTGGGGGATCCGGAAATATTGATTTTAGTCTGGCATCTTTTTGTAGGAGTGGTTGCAGTTTCCGTGCAGCTCCTCTTAGCACCTCCAGACTTGGATTGTAGGTGACTACAAGAGGAACTCTGTTGTTCTCTTCTCTAGTTTTGTAATGTAGGAGATGATTCCTTGATATTCTGGTGGCTCTTGTAATCTGGTTCTCGATTGTTCTTGGATGGTAGCCCTGGTTCAAAAAGGTCTTTCTGAGGTCCTCAAGGTGACTGTCTCTATCTGTAGGGTTCGAACATATCCGATTGTATCTGATGGCCTGGCTGTACACAATAGAGTTTTTTATGTGCTTTGGATGAAAGCTGTCCCATCGGAGATATGTTGGACGGTCAATTGGTTTCCGGTACAAGGATGTCTCTATTTCATTGTTCTGTAGCTTAATGATGGTGTCCAGAAAGCTGACTTCAGTGCAGGAGTAGTTGAGTGTTAAGTTAATGGTGGGGTGAAATTGATTAAAGTGTTCGTGGAACGTCTTCAGCTGTTGCTCAGACTCCGTCCAGATGATCAAGATGTCATCAATATAACGGTAGTAAGCCAGAGGCCTGATAGGGCAAGAGGATAAAAAGTCACCTTCAAGCTTGGCCATGAAAAGGTTTGCATATTGTGGTGCCATTTTGCTCCCCATTCCTGTGCCAGTCTCCTGTAAATATATGTTGTCGTCAAATCTAAAGTAATTGTGCGTGAGGATGAATTTTGTGAGTTCTACCACAGAGTCAGCATCAATCCCTGTGTTCTCCAGGAAGGTTTTGCAGGCATTTAATCCATCCTGGTGTGGGATGTTGCTGTACAGAGATTCCACATCCATGGTGGCGAGGATGGTTCCTTCTGGTAGAGGACCTATTGCTGACAGTTTATTCAATAGGTCAGTTGTGTCCTGAATGTAGCTGGGTGTCTCTTTTACCAGGGGTTTGAGAACACCCTCTATCCACCCAGAAATTTGTTCGGTGAGGGTGCCCACACATGAAATGATTGGTCTCCCTGGATTTCCTGGTTTGTGAATTTTGGGAAGCATGTAGAATGTGCCTGTTCTTGGACTTACTGGTAGAAGGTCATCAGCTCTTACGGATACGTCAGGTAGACAAAAAACCAGCCTTTTTAATTCCTTGTAATAGTCCTGTGTGGGGTCAGACTGCAATTTCTTGTAGTAGTGTGTGTCTGTCAGTTGTCTGTTTGCTCCCTTCAGGTAGTCAGATTTGTTCATCATGACTATTGCACCACCCTTGTCTGCAGGTTTAATGATGATTTCTTTGTTGGTTTTCAAGGACCGTACGGCCCTTCTCTTCTGGGCACTGATATTGGATGGTGGACTCTTGTGTGTATCTAAAATACTGGATTTTACCAAATGTCTGAAAGTGTCTATATAGTTGTTCAAGTGTGAGTTACGCTTAGGATCAGGTGTCCAGTCTGACCTTTTCTTTTTGGTTGTCGGGATCCTTGTTCCTTCGGCCCAGTTGAGTTCGGAATCCTCTTTGTCGCTGAAAAATTCCCTTAGGCGTAATCTCCTGAAGTAATCCTCCATGTCGCTGCACAGTTCAATTTTATCCAGAGCTTTAGTAGGACAAAAGGAGAGTCCCCTAGAAAGCACAGAAAGTTCCAACTTGTTGGGTTTGTAATCCGAAAGGTTGATAACACAATTAGATGCTTTCTGACAGGAGGAGTGGTCCCAGTTGTCAGGATGTGTCTTTGTTTTGTTTGTATTGAGTCCTGAATTGATGCGCAGTCTGTGTAATTTCTTTTCCTTGTTCTGAATCAGACGAGTTTGTAATTTATGGTAAAATTGTTGTAGATTATGTTCCATGGCTTCTGTAAGTGTGTTCCTCCGTGTTTCCAATTCCCCCTGGATGTTACTTTTGATGTTGTAGTAGACATGCAAAAGGTGGTTCCTTAGTCTCTCCGAGGTCCTGTGGCAAAGGTTTCGTGCATACTGAGTATTATAGGTGTGCAGAAGTGGATTTGTAATCCAGAGTCCTTTGGGAATCAGATTCCCCTTCTTACATTTGGAAAGAAAGAATATGTCACTGTCCAGTTGTGCACGTTTCTTCAGAAGTGTCTTTAAATCCATAAAGATTCGGTACATTCCGGTATCCTCCATTTTGATAAGGTAAAGAATATTTATACCGTGTTAGCCAGTAGATAGAAAAATATATTGCAATCTGAGAGTCCTCAGTGGTTGATACCTTTTAATGTCTAACTGAAAAGATGGTAAACATAGCAAGCTTTCGAGACGACTCAGGTCTCTTCTTCAGGCTGATAATGACACAAATTCTGAAGACACATACATTTATACATAAGCAATAGAGAAAAAAAAAAAAAGGGAAAGAAGAGAACAGAAAAAAAAAAAATGGCAAAACAGTGTTATATGCTCTGGTGGATATGACAGGTGACGCAAAGCAGAGTCGGGTAGGGAGGGGTGGAGGAGCAGGGACAGAGAAAGCAGATTTCTAAGATAAGCGGAACCAATGTATTAGGTGGATGGTTAGTAACCCATGGAGACCTGAAAATACTTAGTTAAGTTGTGGAGAGCAGACTAAATGACAGAGTTCACAGAAGTGTCAGGAGTTCATTGTCATATGATTTCAGTGTGTAGCAAGCTGTCTCCAAATGCACTTTCATTTTATATATAAAATGCATGAATCTGCTATCCCCAAATGTCCGTTCATTTTACATAAAATCCCATAAATCCATGTGAAATATTTAATCATCTATAATGACAACAGACAAAATAAGGATTCCTGGGACAGATCAGGACTACAAGATCCCAGGTAACTTCAGCTGCACTACAAGCAATGTGGTGTATTTAATCATATGTACCAAATGCCCAACAGGTGGCATGTACGTAGGTGAGACCGGATTACAATTCAGAACAAGAATGAATTCTCATCGCCACTCAATAAAAGAAAAGCGTATGGATCTACCTGTAGCAAAGCATTTTTGCAGCTCTGAGCACAACACTGAATCCGATATGAGGCTGCTCATCTTAAAGAGTGACTTCAAATCTCAGAGAGAGAGAAGAATTTGGGAATACAAATTGATAACAACCTTCAACACACTCGAAACCAGATTAAATATTTCACATGGATTTATGGGATTTTATGTAAAATGAACGGACATTTGGGGATAGCAGATTCATGCATTTTATATATAAAATGAAAGTGCATTTGAAGACAGCTTGCTACACACTGAAATCATATGACAATGAACTCCTGACACTTCTGTGAACTCTGTCATTTAGTCTGCTCTCCACAACTTAACTAAGTATTTTCAGGTCTCCATGGGTTACTAACCATCCACCTAATACATTGGTTCCGCTTATCTTAGAAATCTGCTTTCTCTGTCCCTGCTCCTCCACCCCTCCCTACCCGACTCTGCTTTGCGTCACCTGTCATATCCACCAGAGCACATAACACTGTTTTGCCATTTTTTTTTCTGTTCTCTTCTTTCCCCTTTTTTTTTTTTTTTTTTTTTTTTCTCTATTGCTTATGTATAAATGTATGTGTCTTCAGAATTTGTGTCATTATAACCTGAAGAAGAGACCTGAGTCGTCTCAAAAGCTTGCTATGTTTACCATCTTTTCAGTTAGCCATTAAAAGGTATCAACCACTGAGGACTCTCAGATTGCAATATATCTTTCTATCTACTGGCTAACACGGTATAAATATTCTTTACCTTCCTAAAACATAACACTTTTAAAAAGCTCACCAAAAGCATCTGGTCACACTTCATCCACACAGCCTAAATTTTAAAATTTCCCCCTCAGGAAGCCAATTTTAAAAAAGCCACCAAAGAGTGTCTTCAGAATAGGAAATGATGAATGTGGTTAGAGGACCGCTATGCCAAAGACCACAAACAGGGGAATTATAATACTTAACTTGTTTATTAATATAATCCATAATGCGTTTTGATGGCAGATTGCCGTCTTCCTCAGGTGGAATATGCCGTCGAAACGCTTTGTGGATTATATTAATAAACAAGTATTATAATTCCCCTGTTTGTGGTCTTTGGCATAGTGCTCCTCTAACCACATTCATCATTCCCTATTTTGATTGTTCGTCCCCTTTGGGGGATTGTGGTGGAGCCACATAGTGTCCAGAGAGCCCGCAACATTACTACCAGGACCTGGCGTGACGTATCCTGGGACGCGGATTCAGCTGATTGGATCCCCGCATCACGTGACTGCACAGAGGAGGTGGATGCTGGAGGATCATCAGCTTCAACCCTCTGCAGTAGGAAATACGTGCCGTTCTACCAGGGTTGAGCTGGGCCAGCACAAGCCATTAAGGTGAGAGGATATAACCCCCACCTCATAACTTTAACCTTAGTCCAACGGATTCTTCTCATGGTGCACTCATCTGCTTTTGTTTTACCAAAGAGCGTGTTGTCAGACATCACCCTGAACCAAAATCAAAATAGATCTCACCCTACAGTATACATTTAAACATCCCCTCCTGAAAATAGTTTTAAAAAGTCCACCAAACAGCATCTTGTCAGACTTCACACCCATTATTTGAAGGCTTCCTTCCAGTGAAAAACTTTTAAAAAGCCCACCTAAGAGCGTCTTGTCAAAATAGACCCCCAGAGCCAAAATTTGAAGATTTCCCCCTAGAGAACTATTTTTAAAAAGGGCCATACGGGGTCCTCCACAGATTCGGTGGATTTCAACCACAGACAAATGAGTCTCATAACAGCCTCCTGTTGGTTGCCCCTGGCTATGCTGAGGTGTGCTGTGCAGGTGTTATGTTGATCGGATAAGGAGGAGGTGGAGGAAGCACAGTAGTAAAAGGAGGCAACATGGACAGAAATACATGTACCAATCCTCGGTGGTGTTCGGACATGCACCAAAACAGTTTCTGAGAGAGGCGCAACTGAAACTACATTAAATCCTAGAGCCTGTTTTCACTATTGACTCTCACAGACAAGATTGGAAGAGTCCCCCAAAGACCAACAATTTTACAAAAAAAATCTCCTAGAGAGCCTATTTTCCAAATTCCCCCTAAAGAGCCTAATTTTCTGATCCTGTTGTATAAGCTTTAGCAGTTGCAGTTAAAAAATATATAATTATATTTATGATCATGCTGATGGTCCTGCAGATAGTCTTTCTAGTTATAGTCCCATCCAATTTGCCTTTATGCACTTCCCCAATGCTGTTGACTGAGTTTCCTAGGGGCCTGAAGCATTTATTTTGAAAAAAATTATCGTTCAAAGCAACAAGCCTCATTTGAATATGACAGCTATGAATAATAGAATAGCACTCCATTGTGACTGTTCAATGTTGGTAAAGGGCAATGATTAAGAGTGGACCATGTGCAAGACAAAGTCCATGAACTCTATGACGCAGACCTATCACTCAGTATGGTGAGATATTTGTGGACACATATTCTTCTACCATGTACTTTAAACGCTGCCTCCTCCTACTATGAAGTGTATCACAAGTGAGTGAGCACCCAATTTTTAAAAAGGCCTGTAAAAAGCCTTTTTTCCCTGTTGACCCTCACAGCCAAGATTGCCAAGATTCACCACTGAGCACTCAATTTTATAAAAGTGTAGTGAGTCGGTCAACAGGGTAGGGGGTACTCGGATACTTGGATAGGTGGTTACTTCAATGGGGATCACAGCTGGTCGGTTCCCGGTTCTGTGCCCTTGACCCTCAATGGTGGGTGGGGCTGATAATGATCTGGGAATTGTAACGTGACGCTACCTGTGTTCCTGGTAATATGGTTACCAGCGCTGCGGCCGGCCGCTGAAATGATGGAAATGCAGCTTTGGTAGTACAGCTCCCCAGGTGGAGCTTTACCTCAGGGCAGCGGGGTAGATGAGGGGAGTAGTAGCAGCGGTTCTGCTGTGAACGCTGCAGGCGGCAGTGAAGCAGGCACACACACACAATAGTCTCTGTTTCGGTACCTTTTTACTGATTTTTGGTAAAAGTCACAGTCCAGGAGGGTAACCAGGTTATCAGTGCAGTTTGGGACGTCCACCTTTGAGAGTTGTGAGGCCTCTTCTATTAGTGTGTGCAGTAATTGGGGTAAGTTCTTTCTGGAGCTGAACCTTCCTCTCTTTCTCTTCTTCTTTCAGGATGCTACTCCACAACCAACAATGAGGACCTTTCTGTGGGGGATCCCTATCTTCTGCTTGGGTCCCTGGTCCTATACTTGGTCAGGCTTGGGGTATACATTTTGTAGGGGATCTGGCTTAAGGGCAGCCAGTGGAGCTCCCCCTTCAGACCTGGGGTGGAAGGTGTTGTGTGTTGTGTGTGCCAATGTGTACATCCCTTCCTGCACTGATGGGTCCTGTGGAAATCCCCTGCAGGGGTGCCACATTCCCCCCTAGTTAACTTCAGTCCTCCGGGACTGAAACATTTTTCAACAAACATAACATAACAATAATATTTACATTAATTTGAACAGAGTCTCAAAAATAACATTTATAAAAACCGGGGAAAAATTTGAAAAACAGGTAACGAGTCCATACAGCGCTAGTCATCCACTACAGACTGCTTAAAGTATTTTTGCCACCACCAGTCCTGTGGCTAAGGTCCATTTTTGAAATTAGAAAAAGTTGAAAAAGTCCAACAGGTAAAGTCTCTGTAGGCTTAAAAATTCAAAACACAACAACAAACACTTACTACGGGTGCCTCGGCATAGGAGTCCTAGGTACTGCAGGGGCCTCTACCAGTCATAAGCACTGTAGGCCTCCTGGCCCTGGGGTCACCTATTGGCCAAGATTTTGCTCTCCCTAGACAACTCCTTACGCCAACTCCACTCACCCCCCTTTCTGATGTTGTGTACCTGGTTTGGTTGGTTTTAGCCTACTCTTCACCTTTCTGTACACTAACATTAGTTACATATTTACATTTTAAACATATTTACATTTCCCACAGTCTATTATCTATATCTTAGTGGTATTTGACCCAAGTTACTTTGTGTTGACCTACGTAAAACTGGTATTCCACTAGTGTGTGAGCCTGGTGTAGAGTGAACACTACTTACTGACCCATGTGTTGACCTGCGTAACACAGGAATGGCCTGAGTGTCTTCTCATTCTCACAGTGGGAATGGCAGGTGCACCGATTGCAGGGTTCTCTCGCTCTGTTACAACGGGTGGTTCTTCTGCTCTTTGTTCTTCTACTGGTTGTGGGAATGTCAACATAGGTATTAGGTATGCACCTTCTATTTGGGGCCAATCTGCAGGTAGTTCCCCTAAGATTGTCTAGCCTGTCTTTGGCTCCTCTTTTTTGGGTACTGAACAAAAGACATATTCTTTTGGTTGTGGTGGTTGAGGGTACTTCTTTAAATGACCTCTGGACACTGTTACTGTTTTCTCTCCATTGTTTTTGCTGATTAGACAGGTATTCTGGTTGTCAGAGTTTGATGGTAATACAGTGTATGGTTCTGATTCCCATTGATCATCTAACTTGTGGAGTCTCCTATCCTTTTCAAAAGCAATTCACCTGGTGTTAAGGGTGTTCCTTGTGTGCTTTTGTTAAAATTTGTTTCTTGCTTTTCCCTTGATTTTGCCAGACTTTTCTCAACACATTCCTGTATTTTCTTGTACTGCTCTTTTCTTCTGGTATCCCAATCTGCATCTGAGGTGTCTTCTTCAGGAACTACAATGCCCATTTCAAAGTCTACTGGAACTTTTCTTGGTCTTGCTCTCATGAGGTATACAGGGGTACAATTTGTTGAGCTTACTGGGACAAGGTCTGGTAATTTCTCTGGCCATCTATTTCGCTCTTCTAAGGGCAGAGTTTTCAACAATTCTATTACCACGTGATTCATCTTTTCACACATTCCGTTGGTTTAGGGATGATAAGGCGTGGTACGAATTTTCTTTCATCCGTGCAAGTTACAGAACTCTTGAAATACTTCAGCTTCAAAGGCAGGACCTTGGTCTGTAAATAACTGTAATAACGGATATCCGTGTGGTCTGCAGAAAAAAGGTTTGAAAGGTTCTTGCGACTGAGCTGTTAAGTCTTTCACTGGAGCTACCACTAGTGATCCACCATGGTAAGAGCATAGGTCTAGCCCGATCTGCTGGGTGTGAGTTTGAGATGATGTAAGGCTACCTGTTCTAATGGCTGTTTAGTAATGATAGGTTGTAGTGGTGCTTTCTGGCTGTTACTGTCTTTTCTTCTTAATGGACATGGTCCACAATTTTTACACTATTTCTCTATGGTAGACCTCATGCCGATACAATAGAATCTCTCATGTAACAATATTTCCAGTTTTCTCCATCCAAAGTGCCCTGCTCCATTATGGTACGCTTCTAACACCATTTGGACGTCTCTCTTTGGAACCACAATTTGCCATACCATTTCATGTGTTCTGGGATTGAGATACCGTCTGCACAATTGATCTTGATAGATGAATAACCTGCTTCTTTCTTTCCACAGGTGTTGGGCCTCTGGTGGAGCATTCTTTTCAAGATGGGAATCCGGTTGGGTTACCAGCCTCTTCACTAGGCTCACTGCCGGATCACTGTCTTGTGTCTCTTTCCATCCATATTGAGGCAACGAGTTTAGTGCAACATTCTGACGATTCTGGTAGATAGGGTTTCTGTCATTTTCCATTTTTTACTTTTATGGAAAGCTGGGAGTTCTACTTCCTCCAAGTCATCCGCCTCTTCTTCAAGTCCTTGCAAATGTACTTGAGGGTTTCTGGAGAGGACATCAGCATTTGCATTTTTACGGCCTGCCCGGTACTTGATGGTAAAGTCATAGTTTGATAGTCGGGCCATCCAGCGTTGCTCCAATGCACCCAGCTTTGCAGTATCCAAGTATGTTAACGGATTGTTGTCTGTGAAGACGGTAAATTTTGAAGCTGCCAGGTAATGCTTGAACCGCTCTGTTATAGCCCAGACCAAGGCCAGGATCTCCAACTTAAAGGAACTGTAGTTTTCCGGGTTCCTCTTGGTGGGTTTAAGTTTTCTGCTGGCATAGACAATTACTCTTTCCTTGCCATCTTGTATCTGGGATACTACTGCTCCCAGGCCTACATTACTTGCGTCAGTGTAGAAGACGAATGGTAGGTTATAATCGGGGTGGCCAGGAATTTCTCACCGGTCAGAGCCCGCTTCATCTGCTGGAAGGAGTCTTCTTTATCCTTTCCCCATTCCAATGGTGGCTCTGAACACCTTTTCTTCTTAGTTTGGGCTACCAGAAGATCTTGTAGGGGCACCGCCATCTTTGTGTAGCCTTAATGAATCTTCTGTAGTACCCAGTAAGGTGGTTGGCCTCTGCCAGTCCTGGATAGCTGTCACTTTTTCCGGGTCTGGTGCTACTCCATCTGCGCTGACCACATGCCCGAGGTATTGGACTTTTGGTTTCAGCAGGTGACATTTAGATGGTTTGAGCTTCATTCCATACTTTTTTAGAGCTGTAAATAACTCACTCAGGTGTTCCAGATGTTCTTCATAAGTTTTGGAATATACGATGACGTTGTCCAGGTATAAGAGCACCGTCTCGAAGTTCTGGTGTCCCAGGCAAAATTCCATGAGTCTTTGAAACGTTCCCGGTGCATTGCATAACCCGAATGGCATGTAGTTGAATTCGCATAGGCCCACTGGTGTTCTGAATGCAGTCTTCTCCCGGTCTTCTTCTGCAACGGAGACCTGCCAATATCCGCTAGTGAGATCTAACGTAGAGAAATAATTAGCATTCTTTATTGCAGCAAGAGACTCCTCTCTTTGGGGTAACGGGTAAGCATCTTTGTGAGTAATCTTATTGATTTCCCTGTAATCCACGCACATCCTCATAGTGCCATCCTTCTTTCTGACTAGGACTAAGGGAGCTGTCCAGGGACTACAGCTATCTCTTATAACCCCGGCTTCCTTCATGTCCTGCAGCATCTCTTTGGCACACTGGTAGTGGTTTGATGGAATGGGTCTGTGTCTCACTTTAATTGGGGGATGATCTCCTGTGGGTATGTGATGGTGTACCCCTTTAATCCTCCCAAAATCGGATGGTTACTGAATACATGTTCAAACTCTTGTGCTGCCCGGTAGACTCCGTGCTTCTGGTGGGGAGGGGTGGCATCAGTTCCTACGTGCAACTGCTGACACCACTCCTCTATCTGTCCTTTGGAGTTGTTATCTTCCGCCTGGTTTAAAAGAGGAAAGGGCTCTACTGTCTGTATGTTGTTGTCACAGACAGTGTACAGCTTTGCTACAGGAGCACACCAGGGTAGTTTTGCTTCTTCTTCCCCACAATTTAATACACAGATTGGTACTCTTCCCTTGTGTACATCCACCACCCCTCTGGATGTCAGTAGTGTAGGTCTATGCTCTGAATATACTGGCTCTACAACTGCCTGGTATTCCTTTCCTCTGAGAGCTATAGCTGCTCGACACCATATCATCATTTCACTTTTCGGTGGTAACACAATGGGAAACGGGTCTGTTACCCGTACACTGCCAATCTTCACCCCAGACAGATTTACCTGTTGCTTGGGGTGAGGGCTTGGATTTCTCTCTGCAGGACTCTCTTCCGCCCATTACCAGCAGTCACAGCAATCTGTTGGAGTAAAAACAACACTTCTCCAAGGTAGTTTTCAAGTACATTAGTACCAATTACCATGTAGAAGTATTTTTCATTGGGGTCATCTTCTACCACACATAACCCTTGGCCTTTTAACTCCACACTCCCCAGCTTTATTGTCACTTCTCTAAACCCCACCTGATTCAGTGGTTGTCCATTAGCTGCAAGAATAACAAAGCTAGAGTCTGGGGGTCTAAGATCAGTATCAGACCAAAATTGTTTGTAAAGGATATGTGGGATGGTGGTAACCTGTGACCTGGTGTCCAGCAGGGCCGATGTGGGAATTCCTTCTAGCGTAATGTTGAGGTATGGACTGCCTCCCATGTACCGACTATGCCAGTCATATGGGCCCTGTCGTTTTATTCCTGGGGATTGGCCCTCAGACCCAGGAATCTCGGGTTTAAAGGACATCCTCTTGCAAAGTGGCCTGGTTTGTTGCCGCGAAGGCAGACAGGTTGTCCTGAAGAATCCGTGTACTCGATGGCTCTGCGTTGGAATGGTGCGTTGGTCCCCTGAGCAGGAGACTTGTTGGTCCCCTGAGCGGGCGACTTGTTGGTCCCCTTCACAGGCGACATGGGCTTCCTCCTCATCCATGGGACATCCTCAGGGTGATCAGCTAGCTGGATTCTGCTTCGTGGTTGTGCCCCTGGTTTGGCTTGCAAGAGTTTTAACACATAATCCATATTTTTGGTTAGCTGCAGCACCTGGTTACATAGGTCATCAGCAGGGTTGGGTGCAACACCTTGTCCTATCGCCTTTGCAGGGTTTTTGGGAGTAGGTTCTGCAGGCAATGGGTCTCGTAGCACGGTTATATCATGGTCTTTTAAAGCATTAAAGTTCACATCAGGATGATCTAAGACCCACATGTGTACCTGCTGGCGGTGGAAGTCCGACCTCAGTCCATTCATAAAATGTTCTGCAAGCATTTTATCTTCCTCTAGCACACTTGCCGGGTACACCTGTTTTAAGGACCGGAATGCCCCTTGTAAACGTAGGGCAAAGTCTCTGATGGTACTGTGATGGTACAGACTGTGTGCGTTTTTCAAGAGCAGTATTGAGCTTATCAAATACTTTTTCCAAAGAATCTCTGTCAGTACCGCTCCAAGACTCGACCTCTAGCTTCGCTGCACCTGTTAATTGTCCCAGCACAACGGCAGCTTGCTGCTTTCCTGTCATTGCATACATGTCCAATACTGCACACATATTTCGTTTGAAGGCTGCTAAGGTACCGGGCTTACCTTCATAGGTTGGTAACCATTTTGCTCCCGGTATGCACGGCAAGGCTATCGGCATTATCGGGGCCACTGTTCTGGGTGTTGCAGTTCCCAAACTGGCTGCGGAACCAGTTGGTGCTGCATTCCGGACATCACTTCTGTCAGGGACCTGTGCATCATCTGCGTCACTCATGGCGGTGCCCCCCTAGTTAACCGCTGCCAGCTGCTGAGGTAAACTTTTTCGGTAGTCGGCGGCTTTACAGGGGGAGTGAAGCACCTGGGGTATTTCCGGAACCAGCCACTGCACTTCGTCAATCCTCAGCAGGGCGGAGAAGCGGGGCTTATCTTTGCGCTCTTTTCTAGCCACGACGCTCTTCCCGCACTGTGGCGCAGCAATGGCGGCTCAATTTACAGTTCACAGTGCACAAAACAGTCAATAAAGTCCAATTTAAGCACACAGTATCTGGTTTTCCGGGCACAGGATCATGTTCGTGACGCCAGAAATGAGTCGGTCGACAGGGTAGGGGGTACTTGGATACTGGGACATGTGGTTACTTCAATAGGGATCACGACTGGTTGGTTCCCGGTTCCATGTCCTGGACCCTCAATGGCAGGTGGGGGTGATGATGATGGGGAAATTGCAACATGACGCCACCTGTGGTACCTGGTAACAGGGTTACCAGCATTGCGGCCGGCCGCTGAGGTGATGGAAATGCAGCTTTGGTAGTACAGCTACCCACAGGTGGAGCTTTACCTCAGGGCAGCGGGATAGATGAGGGGAGTAGTAGAAGCGGTTCTGCTGTGAATGATGCAGGCGGCGGCAGTTAAGCAGGCACACACACACAATAGTTTCTGTTTTGGTATCTTTTTACTGATGTTCGGTAACAGGCACGGTCCAGGAGGGTAACCAGGTTATCAGTGCAGTTTGTGAGGCCTCCTCTATTAGTGTGTGTGGTAATTGGGGTAAGTTGCAGAACCAACAATAAGGACCTTTCTCTGGGGGGTTCCTATCTTCTGCTTGGTTCCCTGGTCCTATGCTTGGTTAGGCTTGGGTATAAGTTTTCCTGAGCTCCAGGGGGACTAAATCCTCCTGATCTGTCCGGGCTTTCTCTGCTACCAATAGAGTAATAGCAGCTTGGACTCTTGTGTCCGGGTGAGCTAAAGGGATTACAGTTAAGTTCCCTTCTTCTGTTCTCCTAGTTCTCCCACTGGCCTCTGTCCCTCTCTCTAGGGCGCTGCACAGCTGGGTTAGGCTTCCTGGTTCTGGGCCTGGCTTGGTCCACGCAACCAGCTCCTTCCAGTACCTTTTTCGTTGCTGTCTCTCTGGAACTAAATGACTCCTCCCCTCAGAACAGGGTCTTTGTAGGGGATCTGGCTTAAGGGCAGCCAGTGGAGCTCCCCATTCAGTCCTGGGGTGGAAGGTGTTGTGTGCTGTGTGTGCCAAGGTGTACATCCCTCCCTGCACTAGTGGGTCCTGTGGCAATCCCCCGCAGGAGTGCCACAGTAGAACAGTGGCCCAATGGTTAGCATTGCAATCTTGCAAAGCTGGGGTTTAAACACCACCAAGTACAACATTTGCAAGGAGTTTGTATGTGCTCCCCATGTTTGTTTGGGTTTCGTGCCATACTCCACAGACATAGGCAATTTACATTTTGAGCCTCAATGTGGACAGCGGTTACCACATTTGTAAAGCCCTGTGGAATTAATAGCATTATATAAGTGAGCAAAAAATAAAAAATAAAAAAGGTCACTAAATAGATTTTTTTCCCTGCTGATCCTCACAGCCAAGATTGCCAGAGATTTAGCACAGAGCACCCAATTTTAAAGAAGGCCTCTAAACGGCCCCTTTTACCTGTTGACCCTCAAAGCCAAGATCCAACAGAGAGCACCCAATTTTAAAGAAACCCCATAAGCAGTCTCCTATGCTTGACCCCTACAGCCAAAATTGCATGAGCTCACCCACACAGCACCAATTTTACATTTCATGTGCCCAAACTTGTGGATATATTATGCGCCCTGATAGACTGTTGACCCGAAACATGAACACTGAAAGTGGCGGAAAAAAAATAATGTTGGACGCTCATCTGGCCTCTCCCGATCCTTTCCCTTCATCATACACTTCCTGCCAACTATCCTACAAAGTCAGGAGGTAGAAGAAAAGCATCAATTAACCTGGGTCCAAATTCCCCAAATCTGAAATTGATTGGGCATCTATAGATGTGTAGTTAAAAACAAGTCTAATCCATACTGGACCCATTAGGGACTCTGGTGTTTGAAGACTAAACCATGCATTAAAGTACTGTTACATGGTACAACTTATCTGCGATGTTGTTTGCGGTCTCGCGAGCGCACTGATTTTTAGGACACCTGTGCAACATCGCTGGTGAGCTGTCACATATCCAGATATTGTGGACAACTCACCAACGATGTTGTGAGCAGGGATCGTTCGCAAACACCGCGAACGATCCCTGCTCACTGGTGTGAATGGGCAAAGTCACCGCTATTGCGGTGTCACACCGAACGATGCTGCAGGTTGCTTAAGTTAAAGTTGACAGGTTTTCCTGGATGCAGGAAAACCTATCAACTCCGACTTGAACAACTATCATTGTTGAATTGTGCGTTTACACACAACGACGCAACAACAATGTCGTTTCAACATCATTCCTGATGTCACTTTTGAACGATGTCAGAAACGATGTTGAAAGGTGTAACAGGGCTTTTAGTTAGCAGGCTATAAAAGGACAACTTACAACCTATGTAGCAGCACAAGAGACTATTATTAATTGTACTAGCAAAAAGGCCCGATGCAATTGCATCGGGAGCGCGGTGAAATGAATTGTGTGTATAGAGGCAGGTCAGTGGGTATCAGAGTATAGAGGCGGGTCAGTGGGTAGTAAAGTATCGAGGCGGCTCTGTGGGTAGCAGAGCATCGAGGCGGCTCTGTGGGTAGCAGAGTATAGAGGTGGCTCTGTGGGTAGAGAGTATAGAGGCGGCTCTGTGGGTAGCAGAGTAATGAGGCGGCTCTGTGGGTAGCAGAGTATCGAGGCGGCTCTGTGGGAAGTAGAGATAGAGGCGGCTCTGTGGTGGAGGGGTGAGGAGAGATGCGGCTCTGTGGTGGAGGGGTGAGGAGAGATGCGGCTCTGTGGTGGAGGGGTGAGGAGAGATGCGGCTCTGTGGTGGAGGGGTGAAGAGAGATGCGGCTCTGTGGTGGAGGGGTGAGAAGAGAGATGCGGCTCTGTGGTGGAGGGATGAGGAGAAATGCGGCTCTGTGGTGGAGGGGTGAGGAGAGATGCGGCTCTGTGGTGGAGGGGTCAGGAGAGATGCGGCTCTGTGGTGGAGGTGAGGAGAGAGCGGCCTGTGGTGGAGGGGTGAGGAGAGATGCGGCTCTGTGGTGGAGGGGTGAGGAGAAGATGCGGCTCTGTGGTGGAGGGGTGAGGAGAGATGCGGCTCTGTGGTGAAAGGGGTGAGGAGAGATGCTGCTCAGTGGTGGAGGGGTGAGGAGAGATGCGGCTCTGTGGTGGAGGGGTGAGGAGAGAAGCGGCTCAGTGGTGGAGGGGTGAGGAGAGATGCGGCTCTGTGGTGAGAGGGTTGAGGAGAGATGCAGCTCTGTGGTGGAGGGGTGAGGAGAGATGGGTGTCTGTGGTGGAAAGGTGAGGAGAGAAGCGGCTCAGTGGTGGAGGGGTGAGGAGAGAAGCGGCTCAGTGGTGGAGGGGTGAGGAGAGAAGCGGCTCAGTGGTGTAGGGTTGAGGAGAGATGGGGTCAGTGATGGAGGGGTGAGGGACATGCGGCTCTGTGGTGGAGGGGTGAGGAGAGATGGGGGTCTATGGTGGAGGGGTAAGGAGAGAAGCGGCTCAGTGGTGTAGGGTTGAGGAGAGATGCGGCTCAGTGGTGGAGGGGTGAGGAGAAATGCACACAGTATATACATACATGAGACATTGTATAGACAGACAGTATCCAGAGATTACACACATTATACACACAGTATAACACAGTATACACACATACAGACTATGCAGACATTACCAGAGTATGACAATTAGACATAAGCACATTACAGACAGTATACACAATTAGAACAGTATAGACACATTACACAAGTATAGAGACATTACACACAGTATACACATTACAGACAGTATACAGAGATTACACACAGTATAGAGACATTAGACAGAGTATAGAGACATACAGACAGTATAACACATTACAACAGTATACAGAGATGAGAGACAGTATAGACACATTAGACACAGTATAGACACATTACAGACAGTATAGAGACATAGACAGAGTGTAGAGACATTAGACAGAGTGTAGAGACATTACACAGAGTGTAGAGACATTACACAGTATACAGAGACATTAGACACAGTATACAGAGACATTAGACACAGTATACAGAGACATTAGACACAGTATACAGAGACATTTAGACACAGTATACAGAGACATTAGACACAGTATACAGAGACATTAGACACAGTATACAGAGACATTAGAACACAGTATACAGAGACATTAGACACAGTATACAGAGACATTAGACACAGTATACAGAGACATTAGACACAGTGTACAGAGACATTTGACACAGTATACAGAGACATTAGACACACAGTATACAGAGACATTAGACACACAGTATACAGAGACATTAGACACACAGTATACAGAGACATTAGACACACAGTATACAGAGACATTAGACACACAGTATACAGAGACATTAGACACAGTATACAGAGACATTAGACACACAGTATACAGAGACATTAGACACACAGTATACAGAGACATTAGACACACAGTATACAGAGACATTAGACACAGTATACAGAGACATTAGACACACAGTATACAGAGACATTAGACACACAGTATACAGAGACATTAGACACACAGTATACAGAGACATTAGACACAGTATACAGAGACATTAGACACAGTATACAGAGACATTAGAACAGTATACAGAGACAATAGAACAGTATACAGAGACATTAGACACAGTATTCAGAGACATTAGACACAGTATACAGAGACATTAGACACACGTATACAGAGACATTAGACACAGTATACATAGACATTAGACACAAGTATACAGAGACATTAGACACAGTATACAGAGACATTAGACACAGTATACATAGACATTAGACACAGTATACATAGACATTAGACACAGTATACAGAGACATTAGACACACAGTATACAGAGATATAACAGAGAGTAGACAGCCATTAGACACACATTGTATACATACATAGGTGCGGGCGGGACGGGCGGTGACGTCATCAAAGCAGTGCGCGGATGTGGGCGGGTGGGGTGGCACTGTGTGCTGTGTAGAGGGAGCTGGGCAGGAATTGCGGGAATTGCGGGGAGGAGGAGGAGGGGGCGGGGGGCGGGAGGATGTGCGTCAGGAGTTCGGCGGGGGTTGTGGCGCCAGGATTTTTGCGCTTTGGCAATAGTGGCCGGAAGTGCAAAACTGGCGATTATGTATATAGATGGAAGAGAAAGTTCATCACCTTGTATAAAAGGAGCTACGTCATGGTTTCCAATTTTCAATGTATGAGTTGAGCCATAATGAATATGCTAAAGCTCAGGGACACTTGTTTTCAAATGAGTAGTTAGTATGGTAATGATCATACACTGTCCGATATAAAGGTCCTGTATTGTCTGCATCCTCCTTTGCTTTATAATCTAAAATTCTCAAATGATTAATTTATGTTATCACTGTAAGATTGAGATATTCTACCACGTAAATTACATGAAATCAATATCAATAATTTAGAAAACACAAGATTTTTACAGTATTCTTTCCAAAATACTGTAGATCATGTTTTTACTGAAAACAGGATATACACAGCTTGAACCAATCCCATGGACAGCGTGTTATTAAGAGGATAACAGCTTCCTCCTATCAATTATTTTTAATTGTGGCAGAATAAACAAAAGAGTTGGTTGTTGAATACATGACAGAAATTCAGCTCTTTCATAAATTAGCATGATGATATTCAATGGAAGTGACATCTGGTCTCTAAGGGCTTCCAACCAAATTTTTGGTGCCAGACACAGTGAGGAAAACATCAAATGGAGAATATTGGTATTTCTGAAAGGATGTCCTTCTTCAATAATTATACCATAAAGAATAATAATAATAAAATATAATAATAATAATAATAATAATATGCAATTCTTTTTTTAAGAACTTTTGAAAACCTTTTGCAAATTAACAAGTAGCTTATGAAGGAGACATGCATGATAAATTAAAACAGGTCATATAAATAGTTCTTTTTACATAGTATGTAACAATAATTAAAAACTAAAACATGCAGGTATTTATCACATTAAATAAAAAATTTAACACCTTGGTGACAGAACAAATTTTGTCCTTTATCAAAAAGCCCCATCTTTAAATGTGACATTACTTTACTCTGGCATATACCGTATATCCCAATGGTTCCTATTCCCATTTTTCTGTTATAATATTTTCTTCCAAATCTCGTCCCTTGTATCATCTGTTTAGACATCCTTCATGCATTTAAATGGAAACTGTCACCAGTTTTTTCATGTCTGAAAAAAGACTACAACAATTATCAGTGCCTGCACTGCATTACATAGAGGTGTCTATTATCACCTGACTCACCTTCTATAACCTAAAAAAACTTTTGAAACTCTCCCACGCTCTAAATCTTTAGGGCCACTTTACACACACCAACTTCTGTGTCCAACTTCTGAACAGATCTCTGGTTGCAGTGAAATCATGGACACATTGTTCCATTTTGTGGCTGTGTACAAAATGGAGCAATGTGTCTATGATTTAACTGCAACCAGAGATCTGTTCAGAAGTTGGACACAGAAGTTGGTGTGTAAAGCGGCCCTTACAGTCGGGTCCGATGGGCATCCTTGCTGGGTCATTTATCCTTCCTCTACGCTGCTGATAACTATCCTTTGGATTGATTGACATGGATGACTCCTGCTACATCATCCACATATCCAGGAGAAAGACAGATGAGGGATTAACAACCATGCTGATGAAATCCACCAGATGTCAAGGGTTAGGTTACAACATAGGTTTATTTGTCAACGCGTTTCAAGGCTCTCTGGCCCCTTCCTCAGGCAAACCGTCATTGGATCAGCACAGTTGTTAACCTTTATCTGCATTTCTCCTGGATATACTTCAATTGCTGGGGACTGCAGCAGCCGGTTTCATGATTTCATAGTGGTTGTGACTTTTCACAACCCCACAAGGTAAGCCACTGCAATTCCTTTATTTTACTAATTTCTTAGATAAGACCCTATCTGTGCTTTATCTTTCCTTCTATAAAGACTAAAGGGACAAAAAGAAAACGCACATAGAGCCGTAAATCCGGTAGGTATGGGGCTAAGTGATCTACACACTCACATTTGTTGGTTGTGCCAGTCACAACCCCTTTTACCGCTTTTGACAAGACAAAGTGGCCGCTGCAGACCTCATAAAGGGAACAGTAGAACTCTTTCAAAAAGCACGGTTTTAGCTCCACGATGACCACGAGGGACACCAGGATTGAAATAATCTTTCTTCATTCGACTTCCACCACCACTTCAATGCCAACACTTTTCGTAGTCACTGACTACTTCATCAGGGGTTGTTACTTACATCATATCAAGTATCAATAGGAAGTGATCCAATTCTATAGTGGCCGCGCTCCCCGTGGTAATGATTTTAAGAACTTCTTGTCCACAAAAAATTTTATTCCTCAAAACATGCGAGAATATAAAAAACGGATACAACGCGTTTCGGCGGAGACAACCGCCTTCCTCAGGTATCTAAATAAAAATACATCTGACACTTTGCTTTATAGGTAAAAGATAATTACAGCTTGCTAGGTAATGACATGAGGGTGTGGGTATAACCACACCTGTCCAATCAGTCTCATTGTCCGCTTCAGCTATAGTGCTTCATTACATAGTAAAAACAAACACCCACAAACAGCAATCACTACGCTAAAAAACTACTAAGAACATTTATCAATAAAATTACTAGTCACAAAAATCTTAAATTACATAAAAGTTAACAAAAAACAAGAAAAAAAAATTTAAAATTGCAATGTTTTTAAAAATGCAATGTTTTTAAAAAGTGCTTTTTTTTTTTTTTTTTTTTTCTCTTTCCTTCTTTGTTCTGTTTTTTGTTTTAAAAGGGATCATATTCATATACTGAATACTAAATACTAAATTCTTTCCACAATATCATTGAGACCATTGGGATGCAATGTTTGAAGGCGGTAAATCCAATATGTCTCTTTGCGATTAAGCAGAGAATTTCTATTGATTGTTTCCACAGGTGTTTGTTCTAGAGGTGTCACCATTATATTAAAATTCTTATTGTGCTTGAGTAATAAATGTCTCGACAGGCTATGTTTTAAAAACCCATTTTTTGCTCTATTTCTGTGCCCATTCATGCGAGCACGTAAAGTCTGCGTTGTACGCCCCACGTACTGTAACCCACAGCTACAATCAATAACGTAAACAATATAATCGCTATCGCATCTCAGATTCTGTTTTATTTCAATTAATTCACCTGTACTTTTGCTTGCAATCTGTTTCGCACCATGGTTCAGAATCCCACATGTATGACATTTCCTGGAACTGCATCTAAAAACTCCAATCTCATGATCTTTACTTTTTCCATTTTTTGCAGATCTTTTTTTATTGTCTCTTAACCTACTTGGGGCTATTTGACTTTTTATCGTTTTCCCTCTTCTAAATGTTATACCTGGTTCCTCAGGCAGACATTTTCCCAAAATCGGATCACGTTTTAAAATATACCAGTACTTTTTCAGAATCATGCGTATCGTTTTATTCCCCCTGTTATAAGTTGTGATAAAATTAAATTTCCACCTGCCTCCTTCTCTATCCTTTGTTTTTTTACAAATCACCTCATTTCCTTCCCCATTCTTTTTACTCAAACAATCCTCCTGCTTTTTTGCCCTGTTTTTTTCATATGCAGCATGAACCAATTTTTTTGGATATTTCTTTTCCTCAAATCTTTTCTTTAAAATATCAGCCTGGGTTTCATAGTCTTTCTTTTCAGTACAATTTTTCCTGATGCGAAAAAACTGACTGAATGGAATGTTTTCTTTCCACTTTTTGTAATGGGCACTTCTAAAATCCAAAAATCCGTTGGAATCAACTTTTTTAAAATGCGTTTTTGTGATGATACATGTCCCCTTGTGGCTAATTTCTAGATCTAAATACACAATTTTTTCATTACTTATTTCTGAGGTAAATGAAATGCCCCAATCATTTTTATTCAACGTATTTATCATTTCCATTGCTTCTTCTTTTGTACCATTCCAAATAATTATCAGATCGTCTATGAAACGCCTATAAAAAACTATTTTCTTTTCAATTTCCAGCTTCCGTAAAATTGATGAGGACTCGAATCGCCCCATAAAAAGATTTGCGAAACTTGGGGCGACCCGAGTCCCCATCGCGGTCCCGAGCAGCTGCAAGTATAATGAACCTTCAAAACTGAAAACATTATGCCTCAAAATAAATCCCAAACCGTTCAACAGAAAATTCTTTTGTTTTGTTGCAAGACCAATCTCTGTGAGATAATAATCCACCGCATTTATCCCTAAATCATGATCTATGTTGGAATATAATGCGTTGACATCCATGGTGATAAAATAAAAATGTTTTTGCCATTCTATATTTTTGAGATCACTAATTAATTGTGTGGAATCTTTTAGATATGACGATAAAGATTTAACTGGGTCCTGTAAAAAAAGGTCTATATAGTGAGATAAATTTGTAGTCAGGGAGCCAATTCCAGATATTATTGGTCTCCCTGGGGGGTTAACAGGATCTTTATGCATTTTTGGCAGATGGTAAAACAGTGCCATTGTTAGTGTAGGAATCATCAGAAAATTTTTTTCCTTTTTATTTAAAATATTTTCCATAAAAGCTTCATTGATAAGGGTCCTATATTCTTTAATATATATTTGTGTTGGATCATTCTGTAATCTCAAATAATATTTAGCATCTGACAGGATCTTTTGCGCTTCTTCTATATAATCTTTTCTATTTTGGATCACCACCCCTCCCCCTTTATCTGCTTGGCGGATCACAATGCTTGTATTGTTTTTTAAAGACTCCAAAGCCTCTTTCTCCTGCTTACAAATATTATTCAATCTTCTTCCTTTTTTAAAACCATGTATGCTTTTACAATTTTTTGTTTTACCTTTCATTAATTTATCACCATTATTTTGCTTATTTACTTCCAGAAGTCTGAATTCCTCCTGCACCAATGCAAAAAACGTCTCTATATTATGTCCTCTATTTTGTATGGGATAAAACCCAGATTTTGGCTGTACCTCTTTATGTACATAATTATTAATGATTTTAATAGATTCCATATCACTCATAGGCTTAATGTTATGAGTATTTGGTATCTTTTTTTCTTCCAACAAAAAATGTCGTTTGAGGGTTAATTTTCGTGTGAAAGCATTCAGATCCAGGAACAGATCAAATGGATTTGTGTCCTGTGTTGGGCAAAAATTTAAACCTTTACTGAGAATCTCTATTTCTGATTCAGATAGAATATATGAGGATAAATTAAATATCTTCACTGTTGGTATAGATATGCCTTCAGATTCTCCATGTTCAATTTTTTTATTTTTATTACTTTTATTCCTTCCATTTTTCCTTTTCCTTATTGTGTGCCCTCTCCCTCTTGATCCCCTTGCCCTATTTTTCTCTTTTTTGCTCTTTGATTTACTAGTGGTGCAAAATATTTTGTTATGTGATTCTTTTGCACTGGGCTCAGGTTCTGAGCTAATTGGGAGCAGCTGATTAAAGGGGGTAGAATAACTATATCCGATGTGCTGGGTCTCGTTGGACCTATTTCTAAAAAAGAAATATTAGATATTACTGATGATGGTGATGGCGAAGGAGCCTGTAGCACTGTGGTGAATATTAATGATGGTTCTGTCTCCTCATGTATTGTTAGTTCAAGTGTATTTAGATCTGTTTCAGTTTGATTTTGCTCCTCTGCAGATTCTGATATCTCCACAGAGAAAAAATCTGGACCTTGTAATGGTTGTAACGGAATGTTTTTTTTAATGATAATATTTGGTTCTAAAGGGGGGCGATTCTCTAACAATACATTGGCTTTCTTTTTTTGTATTTTCTTGCTTATTGTCTGATCTTGCGGGGTGGAAGTATTAGGCAATATTTTGTTTTTTAATTTTGGTATAACTTTTTCCTTATTACTTCCTTTTTTTGTAATGGATTTATCTGCCAATTCTATGTTTTTTTGGGGTTTGGAAATGGTGTTTAATTTTGCAGATTTTTCCATTATTATCTGCTCCTCGTTCTTATTTTTTCCTTTCTCATTTTCCCCATTCAGTCTCTCTGGTGGTTTTTCTAATGGCTCATTTTCTTGTGGTTTGGTTTTAAATGTATCCCTTCTGAATTTTTTTATTTTTATATCTACCAAATCATTTTCGTAAGTTTTTAATCTCCTCGTAATATCACTATCAATAATATTAAAAAAATCAAACGATTTATATTCTTCAAGTTCTGTTAGCTGCTCCTCACAGAGTTGCGCCGCTACTCTCGCTAGTCCATGGCGCTTCTCAATCAAAAGCCGCATCAAACTATATGAACAGTCATCTAACAGATTATTCCATTTATCAGAGAATATCTCATCATCTGGAAAAGTGCTATTAAAATGTATTTTCAAGCCATTTGGCACAATGCCCTGATCAGTACAAATTTGCAAAAAATCAGCATCTATTTGATGTCTTATTTCTAATTTCATGTGTTTTTCAAACTCGAAAAATAAACCTGTTATAGTCTTTTTTACTTCAAGGTCTATTATGGGCTCCAAGGATCTGTTTGCTCTCCCTGGACCCGCTGCATTCTTAATGGACGCTAAAAGTTCCTTTCAAGTATGAAACCATTGAGCATACCTATGCCTATTGTCAGATGGAAAAACGGGACCATTTACTCTGAAAATTTTTAAAAAAGGGGGTGAAAGACGGGATCGAGGGGATTCAACCTCATCTTACAAGTTGGCTTCATCATTCTAAGTAATCCTTTGCTTGACAAACTCATTATAAATACAGGTCACAACCTGAACCTTTAGAAAAGGGAGTAATTTGCATGTATTTGTGATTGTGACATTTTTTTCTTTTTTAAGATTTCACTATTGAACTTTGAAGTTCTCAAAGAGGTTACCTCATTTGAAACCTTCAACCTAGTCTATCTGACAGGGTTCCATAAAGTTTGTCGGCATTCCCATTTGTTATCTCTAAAATAAATCCACAATTTCATTAAGACCTTTGGGGTTCACGGTGTTTAGCTTATCGATCCAATATATTTCCCTTTTGGTTCATTCCTTTATTCTATTCGGTTTCTCAGGCAGGACATGGTCAATGGGAGTTACTCTGAGTTTGATGCTATTCCTATGAAAGATGGAACAGTGTCTGGAAAGTCCATGTTTCTGATACCCTATCTTGATATTGTGTCTGTGAGAATTTATACGCTTGTGTAGCAGCTGGTTAGTCCGCCCCACATACTGTTGGCCACAGACACAGTCTATCAGATAAATAACATGATTTGATTGACAATCCAATCTTTATTTAATCTTATATTCAGAATTTTTATCATTATATGACGAAAACGTTGCAATATATAGAAAAAAATCCAGTGTCACTATGCGGTTATCTTCTAAAATTCTCAAATATAACATTTACAGGTGCCCATAAGGGCTTCTATACGCGTTTCGGACGTGGCGTCCTTATTCGTTAGCACATACATATAAAACCAAAAAACATATACATACCCGTATATACTCGAGTATAAGCCGACCCAAGTATAAGCCGATTTTACCCTCCAAAACTAGGGAAATGTATTGACTCGAGTATAAGCCTAGGGTGAGAAATGCAGCAGACTCCCATCCTGTTATTTAGCCACCTATCCCGGTATATAGCGAACCCCCGCAGTGGTATACAGGCCCCCAGCGGTAGTATACAGGCCCCCAGCAGTAGTATACAGGCCCCCAGCAGTAGTATACAGGCCCCCAGCAGTAGTATACAGGACACCAGCAGTAGTATACAGGACCCCAGAAATAGTATACAGGCCCCCAGCAGTAGCATACAGGCCCCCAGCAGTAGCATACAGGCCCCCAGCAGTAGTATACAGGCCCCCAGCAGTAGTATACAGGACCCCAGCAGTAGTATACAGGCCCCCAGCAGTAGTATACAGGACCCCAGAAATAGTATACAGGCCCCCAGCAGTAGCATACAGGCCCCCAGCAGTAGCATACAGGCCCCCAGCAGTAGTATACAGGCCCCTTCCTTAGCATACAGGCCCCCATCAGTGATATACAGTCCCCACTCCTTAGTATCTGGCCCCCAGGATGCGGCACACATTAAAAAACCAAACATTTTATACATTACCTTTCCGGTGACTCCGGTCTCCGGTCTCCCGGCTTCTTCCTGCTTTTGCCGGCGCTGCCAGCAAGGAGTTGCCAGAAAGGTAATGTATAAAATGTTTGTTATTTTAACAGGTGCCGCAGCCTGGGGGACAGATACTAAGTAGGGGGAGGCTGTATATCACTGCTGGGGGCCAGTGTAGTGCAATATGCATCGCTTCCCCTGCCGCTGATGGACGGGGGATGCAGTGCATATTCATTACACTAATGGCCAGCCCCACGTGACCTCTTGCGGTCACTGCGGCCCCCTCTTGCCTCCTCCAGCCCCCGGTCACAGGCCCCCCCACAGCAAACACCGAGTGACTTGAGTATAAGCCGAGGGGGGCACTTTTCAGCACAAAAATTGTGTTGAAAAACTCGGCTTATACTTGAGTATATACGGTATATACAAAAAGAACAACAGAGGCACATGTAGATAATTATTACAAATTGGTGCAGAAGCATTAAAGAGATCCTGTCACCTCCAGAACGCCTCCTAAGCTAGCAAAACATGTCCCTGCAGCATCCTATCACTAATCCCACACTCCTTTTGTCTCCTAAAAGCATCCTGTGAAAGTGAATAAAAACGTTTTAATACTCACTCATTAGTGATTATAATTAGCAGGGGCTATATTCTTTAGTCACCAGGGCATGTTGTTTTGCAGGCTCCAGGATCCATCCTCTCTCTGTCTGTGTGCTCTGCTTGTGCAGGCTTTGCCCTCCCCCCTCTCTATCACTCACAGAATGCAAATCATTAGTCCTGCCTTCAGCTCCACATCACAGCAGCACAGACAGAGAGAGGGTGGATCCTCGAGGCTGCAAAACAACATGCCCTGGTGACTAAAGAATATAGCCCCTGCTAATTATAATCACTAATGAGTGAGTATTAAAACGTTTTTCTCCATTTTCACAGGATGCTTTTAGGAGACAAAAGGAGTGTGAGATTAGTGATAGGATGCTGCAGGGACATGTTTTGATAGCTTAGGAGGCGTTTTGGAGGTGACAGGATCCCTTTAACTTTTGTCATGTCGGGTGATGAACAAGGAGGAAGGCAAAAAAAAATATATACTTTGAGGGGATATCTATATAAAAAAATCAAATGAAAAAATATAATGAAAAAATATGCATGTACACAGACATGACCATTTCTCACATAAATAAATGAATAAATAGTTAAATACGCCATATATAAATACCTCATAAATATATACATGCATCATATACAAATTCTGGGTTAGGATGCAACACTATAAAGGGTATGTAGAAAAAAAAATGTTCTATGCATATAAAGAAATAGGAAAAACAGAACAGCACAGGTACACTCAGCCAGATGTTACACTCAGTCATGAAAAACCACAGTGTCCAACTTGAAAAAGATGACCAAAAACATTGTGCCACTGATTAGCCTCATCAAAGCCTGTTTTCTGCATTTAACTTGTGTGCTGTCTGAATTTATGCATGTATAGAGATATGATATCTCACTCATAAACAGGTAATGAACATTTAAATATTCCATATATAAAAATATATCATAAATACATACCGTATATACTCGCGTATAAGCCGAGTTTTTCAGCCCAAAATTTGGGCTGAAAAGTCCCCCCTCGGCTTATACGCGAGTATACAGAACTGAGGGAGGTATACAGGCCCCCCCATCAAGATCCAGGGCCCCCCCCCCTTGCGCGGCACACCTGTAAAGTAAAATCATACTTATCATTGTCCTGTCGCGCTGTCCCCGCTGCTGCCGACATCACGATCCTGGGCTTCATTTCGCGTCTTTCCGCCTTCCTGTGGTCGCGGGCAATGACGTCATTGCCCGCGACCACAGGAAGCCGGAAGCCGGAAGACGCGGAATGAAGCCCGGGATCGTGATGGCAGCGGCGGGACAGCGCGACAGGACACTGATAAGTATGATTTTACTTTACAGGTTTGCCGCGCAAGGGGGGGGCTCTGGACCTTGATGGGGGGGCCTGTATACCTCGGAGTGTGTGTATAAGCCTGGTGCTGCTGCTGTATACACCCTGGGACATGCTGCTGATACAGCCCTGGGGCTGTGTGTATACAGCCCGGATCTGCTGTTACACCTGGGTTGCATGCGGTGATACACCCCTGGGTGCTGCGATATCAACTGGGCGACTATACTAATAAAGGATGCTGATATAACCTTGAGTGCTGTATATACCACTGGGCCTGTATACACCATAAGGGCTGCTGAATAACTCTGGCTGTATATACCTCTGGGCTGCGTATATAATACTGGCTGCTGTATACTACCACTGGGCTGCTGTATAGTACAATCTGGGTTGGGTGAATCCCTCTGGGGCTGTGTAATACTACCTCTGGGGTGCTGTAAGAACTAGCACTGAGGCGCTGTTACTACCACTGGCGCTGTATACACCACTGGCTTAAAACCCTGTGCTGCTGTATACTACACTGGGGCTGCGTATACACCTTGGGGCTGCTGATATACCTACCACCTGGCTGTTGCTGTATACTACCATTGTGGCTGCTGTATATACTCTGGTGCATATACCACTGCTGGGGCTATACCTGATGCGGTCCACCCTCCTAACACGAGTAATAAGTTTTCCATTTTGGCAAAAGTAGGGGTCGCTTAACATGTTCGGCTTATAACATATACGATACTTGCATCCATTACATATTGTAGATGGAAATGCAACATCGTGATGAAAAAAAAAAAAAAACCCACTCATACATTTTCCAGTTTTTTGTGTTCTCTTATATACTACAATTCAATTGAATAATATCATTTGTGTTGTACCATATTCACCAGTATAGATTATATCATATCCACCTCTAAATTTTCTTATATATTTATAAATGTATTGTGGTATCCATCATAAGTAGAAATAAAACAGATCGCTTTTATAATGGTCATGTCTATGTACATGCATATTTTTTCATTATATTTTTTCATTTCATTCTTTTATACATAGATATCCCCTCAAAGTATATATATTTTTGCCTTCCTCCTTGTTCATCACCCGACATGACAAGAGTTAATGCTTCTGCATCAATTTGTAATAATTATCTACAGGTGCCTCTGTTGTTCTTTTTGTATATATGTATATGTTTTTCGGTTTTGTATGTATGTGCTAACGAATAAGGACTCCACGTCCGAAACGCGTATAGCAGCCCTCATGGGCACTATAAATTTTACATTTGAGAATAAAGAAGATAACCGCATAGTGGCACTGGATTTTTCTTCTATGTATTGCTGCATTACCGAATGGAAGCCTGACATTCATCCAGTGCCTGGGAGTCTTTGTGAGTATAGGGTGGTGGAGCCTCTCATCTATTTTTTGCACCTATTAGGCACGCAGGTTCCCACCCCTCACACACACTGGGAAGTTTTCCTCTATCAGCTCAGAGGTCTAAGTATGGACCCAGCCGGACTATTTGCCATTGTCGGGAAGTAAGGAAGAAAAACTTGATCTCTTATTTATTGATGGTGTTGCTCCAAATGCTTGTTCCCCGGAGATTGAAGGTGCTTTCAAGGAATTAGAGAAAGCCCTCCTGCAACACCTCCGGGTCTGGTGGGATCACGCCACACTATCCAAATATGCCTCCAAAAAGATGATTCCTGGAGGTCTAAGAATTAAAAAAGTGGCTACCACTGCCTTCAGCAAGGAGTTCCCCACAAAGCGGAATGCTATCCTCACGGATTGCTCTTTAAAACTAATCAGCCTAATCCTCATGGAAGAAGAAAAGAAATTGGAGACCCTGGAAGAAAATATATCCAGACCCTTCAGGACAAAGTTGATAAATTTATTTCAACTGAGTCATATGAAGTTCTCTATGAAAAGATGCATAAGAAGATAGAGGAACTGGAGAAAACCATCATAGAGACAAAGAAAACTAAATTCAGCAGAGACTCAAATGACTATGCCAGCAATAATGTTTATGTTTGGAAACGTTTCACCCCAAAAAAGCCAAGGTCTCCACGGACACCCAACAACCCTCGAACCCCATTATACAGCCAACAGAAGTTAAAATTTCACCCTTTGAGGTGTGGAATTGATTAATAAGTCCCCTTAATGACCATCGTAAAAAGGTGTGGTGGAAGTCATTAGGAGATTAATATGAAATTCACAGCTTATTTCTAGGAAAGGAAACAATTTTCTGGGAACATTACAAATAAATTACATATAAATTTAGTAGGGGGAAAACGATAAAAAGTCTAATAGCCCCTTGTAGGTTAAGAGACAATAAAAAAAGATCTACAAAAAATGGAAAAAGTAAAGATCATGAGATTGGCGTTTTTAGATGCAGTTCCAGGAAATGGCATACGTTTGGGATTCTGAACCATGGTGCCAAACAGATTGCAAGCAAAAGTACAGGTGGAATAATTGAAATAAAACAGAATCTGAGATGCGATAGCGATTATATTGTTTACGTTATTGATTGTAGCTGTGGGCTACAGTAAGTGGGGCGCACAACCAGACTTTATGTGCTCGCATGAATGGGCACAGAAATAAAGCAAAAAATGGGTTTTTAAAACATAGTTTGTAGAGACATTATATTACTCAAGCACAATAAGAATTTTAATATAATGGTGACACCTCTAGAACAAATACCTGTGGAAACCATCAATAGAAATTCTTTGCTTAATCGCAAAGAGACCACCTTCAAACATTGCATTCCAATGGTCTCAATGATATTGTGGAAAGTATTTAGTATATACATATATATATCTATATCTATATCTATATATATATATATATATATAATAGAAAAAATTCTCTGCAGCACTCAGCTACTACCAGTGATGTACATATGCTAATAAGCTATATATATTTGAGTAAAAAGTTTAAAAACTTTTGTTTTTTTCAAAAAACTCAAAAATTCTTATTTTTTTTATTTCTGAAGTTCTTAGTACATACGCGTTGTATCCGTTTTTTATATTCTCGCATGTTTTGAGTAATAAAAATTTTTTGTGGACAAGAAGTTCTTAAAATCATTACCACGGGGAGCACGGCACCATAGAATTGGATTACCTCCTATTGAACCTACAAATAAATTACGGTAATTCACATCCTGAACCTGAAAATGTATTTGCCTATGTGCTTCATATTTTGTAACTCAAGGGTCATGCAATAGAAGAAAACAGAGGTATTAAGCTAAATGTGCCAAAATTCCAGCCCTAAAATTAGAATATTCAAACTTTTGTCGTACACCATTTGCTAAATGTTTAGACACTTAGATGCTTGTGTCTCAATCATCAAGGTCTATAGTTAGAGGTATAGGGTACAGATTTGCAGGAAGGAATGTGGTTTACAATGCGCAGCACCAAAGTTTTAATGTAAACTTCCAATTTCATCTATTCAGTAATGTCTGACTATTGGATACCATGTGAACCATTTTCCTCCAAGCTTCTCCATGTGTCACAGCATCCTTCAGTTCTCTGATGTTCAGTCCATGATAGTGTCCAGCCAATGAGTCTTAAATCTTCTGTGACCTCTACTGCCGCTGACCATACCATGCCTCTCATTCTTCTCAAGGGAATTTGTTCTCATCACATGACCAAAGTAAGGCTGCTTTCACATCAACGTTTTGCGCTGATCGCGGCAGTTGCGTTTTTTCACCGCAACTACCGCATAACGGCCGCACTTGCGGTTCACTTGCGGCAAGCCCCATACAATGTCTATGGGGCTTGCGGCAGATGCGACAAATGCGGTTTCGGCATACTGCGTTTTTTTCGCGGCCGCACCTGCCGCACACTTACCGCAAGCCCATAGACATTGTATTGCATTTGCCGTTATGCGGTAATCGCGGCAGTTGCAGTTTTTTCACCGCAACTGCCGCGATCAGCGAAAAACACGGATGTGAAAGGACCCTAAGGGCCCTTTCACATCAGTGTTTTTTTCAAATCGCGGCAGATGCGGTGAAAAAAACGCATCTGCCGCGATTACCGCATACCGGCTGCACTTGCGGCACGGTTGCGGCGCTGTTGCGGTAAACGCCATACAAGGTATAGGCGGACTTGCGGCAGGTGCGGCAAGTGCGGTTTTGGCACTTGCGGCAGGTGCGGCCGCGAAAAAAAAACGCGGCTGACAGCGGTAATTTGAAAAAAACGCTGATGTGAAAGGGCCCTTAGACAGTTTCTATCCTACCAGGAATGTATGTGGATTGATGCATTCCAGAACAGCCAGCAAAAAAGTGTTGTCAGACAAGTCAAATTAAAAAGTCTAAAAATGCACCAAATTTATTATCAAACATAAGCCACTGTGTTAAATTTTGTGCATCTCCATACCAATCATTTGCTCTAAGGTTATACTGTCTAAATATTAGACAAGTAAGATTAGTGAATCTGCTACGTTTCAGCAGTGCTAACACTAATATTAAGCTTTCAATAACTAATTAACAAGGTTAATAAAGGATGTGCCAAATGAGTTACTATAAGGAGCCCAGATTAATTACTATTCATATGTAGTTAATAAATAGTAAATTGGTCATATGAAGCAGCAGCAATAACCTTTTACAGAATTGGTTACATTTGTATTTTTGAACCAATGTTATACTACCTCTTGATTAAATAAATAAACTATTTAAATAAAAATAAATAAAATAATACATATACAGTAAATACAATATTTTATGAATTTATAAAATAATAAATATCTTGCAATAATGTTAATAGAAGATTTTTAGCTATAAATGAACAAATGAAAGCGAAAGACACCAAAGCAGATGTATTACATGGAACGGGGCACCATGCATGCTGTAATGAGAGGCATGTATGGGTTGGGTTGATTCTTACATTGCATACTTCTGGAATTTCATTGGTAGGAATATGCACATAAATTGCATCTGTCATATCGTTATTGCAGAAAATATGTTGATGATACTTCATTCTCCCAAGAAACATTGATCATAATATGCCATATCTTACAACCAAACTATTTCAATGCAAGCATACAAATTTGTAATCATATCTTCATTAGGAATGGTCTAATATTTCTACCCACTACTTTACAATATATACACAATATCTTAAAATAAGATCCTAACAGATTAGCCTATACACTTGCACATGTTGCTATCATGTTCTAATCAGTCTAAAGTCCTGTTTAAAACTAAAAACTTTGCTATCTGTTCCTTTCAGGCATGAATTGTCATTTTCCACACGGTCTGCATTATTAATCAATAAGTGCATCTGAAGTGAATAACATTATGTTGATAAACTGAGTCTTCCACCTCTTTCGGGAGCTTTTTATTTTAAATCAGATTCTTGTCAATTTTCCTCACACCGCTATGTGCCTTTCTTTCTTAGCTATTCTTCTTTGACCTTTTCCTATCATTTTATTATTGGAGATATCAAATCTCCCTTTAAAAAAAAAAAGGTCTGAGTGTGTTTATATTTATAAGCAGATACAGAATTCAATGAGGCAGAGCAGTTGGTTTAGCAAATAAACATACGGTTGTCCTTAAAGCACCACTGCGGTGGTTGTTTTATAGTGCAGTGCTGAAGTGGTGCCATTCAAGGGTGTAATAATCCCTGCCACCGTGATTGGGGGAACAGGGGCCTGCACTCCACTATCCACTCCCTCCTTCATTATTCTCCCTCTGTGCCTGTGCTGATATCTCTGTGCAGCAGAGTGCTGTGACATCAGTAGATTGCGCCCGCTGTGCTGAGCTGTACAAAGTGCAGGACGCTCACACAGAGACCAGAAAAACAGAGGAACTGAGGAAAGGTGAGTAATTATTTATTTTTTAATCAATGAGTACACAGCCGCCTAAGGATTATGGGTGGGGAAGTGGCGGAGGGGTGCAATAAATGATAGGGGGGCTGAATTATAAAATATGGAGGGATATGAGGTCGCATTATAATACTTGGAGGACTATGCGGTATATTATATTACATGGAGGTGCATTATAACATATGGAGGGCTAAAAGGCATATATAAGGCTGCACTATAATATATGAAGGGATATGAGGCTGAATATATGGGGACTGCATTATAATATAAGGATGAATATGAGGGTGCATTATAACAATTGGAGGACTATGGGGGTGCATTATAATAATTGAAGGACTATGGGCTGCATTGTCATATAAGGAGGATAATGTGGGTGCATTATAATAATTGGGGGACTATGGGGGCTACCTTTTGCATGGCAGACAATTGTGAGTGCATTATAATTCATGGCGAACTAATGGAAGCTATGGGTCCTCAATGAAGGACTATTGAAGCTGCATCATAATATATAGGAGTGCATTATACCATAAGAGGAACATGGGGGTGAATTATAAGAAATAAAGCACTATGGGGGCTACCTTATGCATGAAGTACTATGGGGTGCATTATAATTCCCAGAGGACTATGGGGGTGCATTATAATATATGGAGGAATATGGGGGTTCATTATAATAAGTAATGGTGGCGGATGAGTAGCATAGATACCAGGGGAAGGAACATAAAAAGTGAAAATGTTATGGAATATGGTGACACAATCAAAATATGTTTTTTTTTGTTTTATCTTTCATTTTTGATTTTAACACAATTTAAATACGCCTTACACACAATTCTCAAAAGAACAATATCAGAATTGCATTTTTTCACTATTTCACCACACTTGGAGTTTTGTTTTCCTTTTTTCCAGTACACTATGGGGTAAAATTAATAGTCTCATTCTAAAAGTACAACTTGTTCTACATAAAACCAAGCCCTCACACGTCTGGGTGGAGAAAATATTAAACAGCTGGAAGGCCCCTTTAAGGTTCCTGAAGGTGTGAAAATGACCTCTGCAAAGTATATAGAGTTTCCAACTGTGAACTTTCTTCCATGGTACAAAGAGCAAAAACGTGCCTTAAGGAGCAAAATTGTTTTCATGTATGACAATGCACCATCTCATGCTACAAAGAATACCTCTGTGTCATTGGCTGCTATGGGCATTAAAGGAGATAAACTTATGGTGTGGCCACCATCTTCTCCTGACCTCAACCCTATAGAGAAGATTTGGAGTATAATCAAGCAAAGGATCTATGAGGGTGGGAGGCAGTTCACATCAAAACAGCAGCTCTGGGAGGCTATTCTGATATCATCCAAAGAAATACAAGCAGAAACTCTCCAGAAACTCACAAGTTTATTGGATGCTAGAATTGTGAAGGTGATATCAAAGTAGGGTTCCTATGTTAACATGTAACTTGGCCTGTTAGGATGTTTTTGAGTTAAATAGCTTTTTATTTCAGTGAATGTGACCTCCTAATGCTGCAAATTCAACAAATGAGCATTTTCAGTTCTTTCAAACATATCAAATGTTTACAAACTCTACTGTGCGTAATAATTTGGAACAGTGCTTTTAGAGTTTTTTTTAATTTTGAAAATTATACTGTTATCATAGGGAGATTTCTTCAATAAAATTTGATGTATACTATAACGGGTGATGACTTTTATTACACTGACTGTCATTTGCACCAACTATTTAGAAAAATCTGAGAAAAATAACATTTGCATAATAATTTGGAACACCGTGTACTCACTCACTAGCTCTACTGCACGTCCCACCCACACCTTTCTTTCCTTTCCTCCATACCCCTGACTGGGCCTTCCCTCTATCGGGTCCACCCACCGTCCCCGGGATCGGGTTCTAAGGGTGTGTTGGGTGCTTGGAGGTAGGGATGGGCGAATCTACTCGCTAGGACTCGTTGCTCGGTGAGTAGTAAGGGACTCGCAGGACTCGGTACTCTGCGAGTTTCCCAGTGATTACTTGCACGAGTCCAATGCAAATCAATATCAATCCTAGTTTTGTCAGAAACGCTGACAAAACTAGGATTGCCATTGTTTGCATTAGACTCGTGCGAGTAATCACTGGCTACTGTGCCAGTGATAGCAGGGAAACTCGCAAAGTAACTGCTGTTTCTTTGCGAGCCGAGTCCAGCTGTCTTCTCTGTGCAGCTCCAGGGTCCTAGAGCCCGCCTGCTGCCTGATGTAGCAGTGCTGAGATTGTTCTCAGTCTGCTCATTCCCTGTGCATAGACATCTATATTTATGCACAGGGGATGTAGCAGAGAGGACATCGCGTTTTGGACTGCGTCGGACGGAAGAGGATTTTTTTAATTAAAGATGGAGTCCCTAATGGCTTTTTTTTTAATTTCAAATAAAAAATTTTCTCTGTGTTGTGTTTTTTTAACCCTTTATTGGAGATTCTTAGTGGCTGGGTCAAACGTGGCCTGACATTAAGAATCTCGGGCTTAATACCAGCTTGTATAACAAAGCTGGTATTAACCCCTTTATTACCCAGCGTGCCACCGCCACCAGGGCCGCTGGAAGAGCGGGGTTCAGCGCCAGAGGATGGCGCTTCAATGAACGCGCCATCTTCTGGGGCGGCTGCGGGCTGCAATTTGCAGCGGGGGGTGCCCAGAAAGCTTGGGCATCCCTGCGCTGCGGATTCCAGCCCCCAGCTGCTTAGCTGTACCTGGCTAAACATAGAAATTGCGCGGAGCCCACGCATTTTTTTTTTTATTATTTAATGAATTTCAGAGTCAGAGGCTCAGAGTCAGAGTCTCGGAGTCGGAGTCTCCTCAGAGTCGGAGTCTCAGAGTCGGAGTCTCAGAGTCGGAGTCGCCTCAGAGTCGGAGTCGCCTCAGAGTCGGAGTCGCCTCGGAGTCGGAGTCGTCTCGGAGTCGAGTCGGAGTCGGAGTCGTCGTCGTCTCGGAGTCGTCTCGGAGTCGGAGTCGTCTCGGAGTCGGAGTCGTCTCGGAGTCGGAGTCGTCTCGGAGTCGAGTCGGAGTCGGAGTCGTCTCGGAGTCGGAGTCGTCTCAGAGTCGGAGTCGTTTCGGAGTCGGAGTCGTCTCGGAGTCGAGTCGGAGTCGGAGTCGTCTCGGAGTCGAGTCGGAGTCGGAGTCGTCGTCGTCTCGGAGTCGTCTCGGAGTCGGAGTCGTCTCGGAGTCGGAGTCGTCTCGGAGTCGAGTTGGAGTCGGAGTCGTCTCGGAGTCGGAGTCGGAGTCGTCTCGGAGTCGGAGTCGTCTCGGAGTCGAGTCGGAGTCGTCTCGGAGTCGGAGTCGTGTCGGAGTCGTCTCGGAGTCGTCTGAGTCGGAGTCGTCTCGGAGTCGGAGTCGTCTCGGAGTCGGAGTCGTCTCGGAGTCGGAGTCGTCTTGGAGTTGGAGTCGTCTCGGAGTCGGAGTCGTCTCGGAGTCGAGTCGGAGTCGTCTCGGAGTCGGAGTCGTGTCGGAGTCGTCTCGGAGTCGTCTGAGTCGGAGTCGTCTCGGAGTCGGAGTCGTCTCGGAGTCGGAGTCGTCTCAGAGTCGGAGTCGTCTCGGAGTTGGAGTCGTCTCGGAGTCGGAGTCGGAGTCGTGTCGGAGTCGGCTCGGAGTCGGAGTCGTCTCGGAGTCGGAGTCGTCTTGGAGTCGGAGTCATCTCGGAGTCGGAGTCGGAGTCGGAGTCGTCTCGGAGTCGTAGTCGTCTCGGAGTCGTCTCGGAGTCGGAGTCGGAGTCGTCTCGGAGTCGGAGTCGTCTCGGAGTCGGAGTCGTCTCGGAGTCGAGTCGGAGTCGGAGTCGTCTCGGAGTCGGAGTCGTCTCGGAGTCGGAGTCAAAAAAATGCGTGGGGCTCCGCGCAATTTCTATGTCTAGCCAGGTACAGCTAAGCAGCTGGGGCTGGAATCCGCAGCGCAGGAATGCCCAAGCTTTCTGGGCACCCCCCGCTGCAAATTGCAGCCCGCAGCCGCCCCAGAAGATGGCGCGTTCATTGAAGCGCCATCCAGCGGCCCTGGTGGCGGTGGCACGCTGGGTAATAGAGGTTAGGGCCAGCTTTGTTTATTACAGCTGGCCCTAAGCCCGAAATTTATGGCGGTCACGCCAATATTAGACATGACCGCCATGAATTTCTATTAAATTGTTTTTAAAAAAGACAACACAGAGAAATTTTTTTATTAGAAATAAAAAAAAAAGCCATTAGGGACTCCATCTTTAATTAAAAAAATCCTCTTCCGTCCGACGCAGTCCAAAACGCGATGTCCTCTCTGCTACATCCCCTGTGTATAGATATAGATGTCTATGCACAGGGAATGAGCAGACTGAGAACAATCTCAGCACTGCTACATCATCTCTGTGCACAGACACTCATGTCTGTACACAGGGAATGAGCAGACTGAGAACAATCTCAGCACTGCTACATCAGGCAGCAGGCGGGCTCTAGGACCCTGGCGCTGCACAGAGCAGACAGGACTCTTCTCTTATCTGTGCGAGTTTCCCAGCGATTACTTACAAAGTAAACGAGTACAATGCAAATAAATGACAAAACTAGGATTGCTTCAGGCTGAAGCTTCCGAGACACATCTGTGATTTGTAAATCTCACACTACTCGCTATTACTCGCTTCCCCATTCATTAACATTGGACTCGCTAGACTCGCAACGAGTAGCGAGTCCTGGGCTCGGACTCGCTAGAGTCAAGCGATTCCGAGTAATTTAGGATTCGCCCATCACTACTTGGAGGGTGTCTCAGACTTACCATCCCGTTTCCCTGAGAACAAGGATGCTACACCAGTGGATTGGATGCAGTACCCCTTGTGGTGACCAGACTGCAGGGGCACCACAGGTGCGCCCCTGTCTATGATCTCTATCTATCTATCTATCTATCTATCTATCTATCTATCTATCTATCTATCTATCTATTTATGCATCTCTCTCTATGTTTCTATCATTTATCTATCTTTGCACATCTTTTAAACATAAAAAAGCATTCATTTCAGTGACATGTGTTTTTTCTGGTACGTGTCACATAGATGTCACACGTCATCCATGCTCCCGGTAAAAAAACTGATTTGTCTCTGTAAAAATCACACAGACGCATGCGTGGTTAACAGAGATGCATGTTCCTTGTTAGTAAATGGAAGTGTGAAGTGTTTAGTTAGCTTGTGGACGTTTTTCCAGTATATGTGAAAACAGACAGCACACGTACTGGACACACGGATTTGTGAAGAGCACCTAATTTCTATATGATTTTTTTAGCAAATCCTCAGTTCACAAAACATTAATATGCATACATGTTAGAGAGGAAATGAAGAGAAACTCTTCATCCTTCAATGTCTGAAGGCAACATCTGGTTTGGAAAGAATCGCAGAGTCTGTACATAATACATTGAAGCATATCGGTAAATATTTGTGTTCCAGCCTTGGACTGACAGCGAAAGTCATAAACAGCACTAAAGACAGTCTGAATTATTATTGCCATGTTAAACACCAATAAATCAGTATTCCAATGAACAGTAATGTGTGTGCCCACTCCATTACTATTCACATATTCATTTTCTCATCTCAATGAGCAGAAGTCCTTGGATCACAGATCTCCATCATCGCTGTATTGTAACGATGGCTTGTGGATGCATTCCCTCAGCTAATATTTTCAGGTTGCCGAGTTCTGGATAATTGTACTGGCTCTCGGTAAAGAGGAGTGCACACACTGCTAACCTTCCAACAACACAGCAGTACCTTATTATAGACTGTGACACTCGTTTTATAGTATTAGAATGGAACATTTCCTAGTGCGTGATTAAAGATTAAAGGGACATAGCATATTGTAAAAGAAAATCAGGACATGCACAGAAATTAGTGAATCTTAATAAGATCTTAACATGTATCAGACACACCTTGCCCAATCAAATATTTGACAGCATATATTGTACCATATAATATAACTTTTCTACCTACAAATTCAGTTCACTGTTGTTTTTTTAAGCAACATAGTGGTGATCAATTTGCTTTTTGTTAGCATGCATGGAAAGAATCAATATATTGAGTAGGGAGCAGATAGCAGCCATCCATTTGGCTTTTTCTTTATTTATTTATTAACCCTCAACTGGTGAGGTGGGGTTTTTGTCACGCAACTGGTGGTGTGGGGTTTCCTATACCCCAGTGTTTAGAAATCTCAAATTTTTGCAGAAAATGCAAAGATCACGTTCTTTTTAATCATTTTCTTATTGGCGATTGATTACACATGAGTATAACTAATTTTTGACACCCACAAGTATCGGAAAATGTAATACTTTGATGATTCAATCTGAGGGCATTATGAAACATGACTTTTAGGCTAGGGTAAATAAAAATCACAAAAAAATTTAAAAAACAAGTGAATATAAGTATAAGCACGAAAATTGAAAACACCACAAGCTGTACAAGAGAAAAATAAAAGGAATATTGTCTTTTTGGTTTGCATGAAATTAGTAATTTTTTACAGTCAACGCAATACCTTACGGTACAATTACCACAAATTGGGGTCTCGCACTCTTCGCACATAAATTATGTCTTCATGTCCTTCTTCCTAGGACACTTGCCACACCTCACTTGTCTTTCTAGTTGTCGTTTTCTTGGTGTAGGCAACTGTTTCTGAAGAATTTAGGCAATGTTCTGCGCGAAGTCGCGTGGAAGTCGATTATTCAGCATCCTAACATTGAGGTTGGGTTCTGACATAGATCTGGCAAGAGTCTTTAGAAAGTCAAGGCGACTGTTCTTTGGATTCTCTGGATAAGGTGAAAAGAGTACGTATGAATTCACAAGGCTGATGCTCAAGATGGAGTAGAAGATTGCAAGCGGCCATCATCTACTACGTCGACTAGTTGAGTAAAGCGTGCACTTTTCATTCAGAGCATCAACACCTCCTTTTTATTGTAAAATTCAATGATTTCTGGGTTGCCAGATTCTGGGTCGATGCTTTTTGCATGATGCATGGATGAAATCAAAATTACCGCTTTGATTTTCTTTGGGATGTAGGAAACTAAGGTCATGTCATTTGCAAATCCAAAGATTGCAGAATGTTCTTCTTTGGTTTTCGATGGGCAGAATTGTGGTGGAATTTCTTTCTTGTTCTTACGTATGTAAGTTCTCTTTTCTTAAACTCTGCCACAAGTTCAATGGAGGAGAACCAGTTATCAACAGTAATATTTCTGTTCATTCTAAGTATTGGGGTTGATAGGCGCAAGGCAGACTGAGTATGTTTATACATTTTTTTTCCCTCATTGGAGACAGAGGTTCCATCACTGTCTTTACCAGTGTAAATATACGCATTTAGTAAGTAATGAGTTTTCGCGTCAGATTGCAATGATTTTAATGCCATACTTACGAGGCTTACTTGGAATATACATTTTGAATGAACACCTCCCTCTGAAACTGACCACCATTTTGTTTATGCATGCATATTCCCCAATTGAGTAACACCCCTGGCAGTTCCTAATGAACTTGTCAAACACACACAATATAGCTGCCGCACAGTCAGTCTGTTTCCATTCTTTGCGGTCAGTGCGATTATCGAAGCGAAGGGCCAGAAGTATGAAATAAACTTGCTTCAAAGACATAATGCAACGAAAAATATCCCACCCCGTTCCATCAGTGGCAAAAAGAGCTGCGAGATCTTCATGATTAGATTTGAAAATTGCAGAATACATCAAGATAGCCAGGAATGCTTTAAACTCCATCACATCTAAATCTTTGTAGTCACTTCGATCAGTATCAGTCAGTTTGAGTCACAATTCAGACAGCTTTTCATTTGAATGAAGTATTACAGTATATACAGTATACAGTATAAGCCGACCCATGTATAAGCCGACCCCCCTACTTTTGCCCCCAAAACCTGGGAAAACCTATTGACTCGTGTATAAGCCGAGGGTGGACCCCAGCACAGGTATACAGCCCCCAGCAGTGTGGTATACAGGTCCCCCCAGTGATAGTATACAGCAGCCTCCCCAGTGGTAGTATACAGCAGCCTCCCCAGTGGTATATACAGGCCCCAGCAGTATATACAGCATCCCCAGTGGTATACAGCAGCCTCCCCAGTGGTATATACAGATCCCACCAGTATATACAGCAGCTCCAGTGTTATACAGGCCCCAGCAGTATATACAGCAGCCTGAGTGGTATACAGGCCCCAGAAGTATATACAGCAGCCCCAGTGGTATACAGCAGCCTCCCCAGTGGTATATACAGACCCCAGCAGTATTACAGCAGCCTCCCCAGTGGTATATACAGGCCCCAGCAGTATATACAGCAGCCCCAGTGATATATAGCAGCCCCAGTGGAGTGGTATACAGCAGCCCCAGGGGTATATAGCAGCCCCAGGGGTATATAGCAGCCCCAGTGGTGTGGTATGCAGCAGCCCCAGGGGTATATAGCAGCCCCAGTGGTGTGGTATACAGCAGCCCCAGTGGTGTGGTATACAGCAGCCCCAGGGGTATACAGGCCCCAAAATGCTGGCACTTGCCCCCCCTCCTTGTAAGCCCCCCTGCTGCTTAACTTACCATCCCTGGTCTTCTGCACAGCGCCGGTCTTCTGTGCTCCGTCCTCCATGCTCCCGTCCTCGCTGCATCCGGGATCCCCGGCCGTCGCACGATGACGTCATATGCCTGCGACGGCCGGGGATCCCAGATGCAGCCGGACGGGAGCATGGAGGACGGAGCGCCGAGGACCGAGGACCGGCGCTGTGCAGAAGACCGGGGATGGTAAGATAAGCAGCGGGGGGGCCCTTACACAGAGGGGGGGCGAGTGCCAGCATTTGGGGGCCAGATATGCACTGCTTCCCCTGCCGCTGATTGACAGGGGGAAGCAGTGCATATATAATGAGCGGCCCCACGTGATGGGGCGCTCATGCAGCAGCCTCCCCCGCCTCCTCCAGCCTCCCCAGCCCCAGACACAGCCCACACCACACCATGTACCGTATTGACCCGTGTATAAGCCGCGGGGGAGACTTTTCAGCCCTATTTTTGGGCTGAAAAACTCGGCTTATACACGAGTATATACGGTATATGAAATATTTGTATTTTTTCACTAATTGTATAATTAATAAGCCCCTTGCATGGGTGCTATAAGTATGTGGACTTCAGTTGTATCTTTGACACTGCTTGAGAAAGACCATTAGGTCGAAACGTCGCGGTTCCTGGGAGTAAAGCCCATATGACTGAATTTGAAGGAAGTGCTGCCTCTATTTTTCTTGGATAGATAGATAGATAGACAGATAGCTAGATAGATAGATAGATAGATAGATAGATAGATAGATAGATAGATAAATACATAGATATAAAATGCAAAAAAAAAATAGATGGATAGATGCACAAATAAATAGATCTAAATACATAGATAATACATAGGCGGGTGTCACATGCTACGATATATGCAAACATATCGCTGGAAAGTGCCTGATTTGGCATCGCTCCTACGATGTCATTGCGTGTGACCGCATGATACGACTAGCGATAAGTGGTCACATCGTTATATCCAGATATGAGAACCGGACCCCATATCACACAATGTAGGATCATTGGATGAGCAGAATCGACGTGAATAAATGATCGATCTCGTTAAGAAGTTGTGAAATCTTGCACGTAGGCATGCCAGATATTCATCTGTGTCTCGCCTCCCCTTTTGTGATTTCTTAACCCTTATGTGTACTTATTGGCTGGCGTCACACCAGCGATCATTGGTGGTAGCTCCTGCATTACGATTGGTTGTCCCTTCACAGGGCGCCATCTTGGATGAGCTGTCACATCAGCACCTACATAGCGCCGTCTGCACGATTAGATACATTACTACAATTACGCGGCCACACAAGAGCGCAAGGCCAAAGTGAAGTGCGGTATGGTCCTATATAGCAGTGATTCCCAACTCCAGTCCTCAAGGCACACCAACAGTGCAGGTTTTCAGGGTTTCCTTAGTATTGCACAGGTGATAATTGAATCACCTGCACTGGGGATGATTCCAATTTATAAGGAAATCCTGAAAACCTGCACTGTTGGTGTGCCTTGAGGACTGGAGTTGGGAACCTCTGCTATATAGTGTGCACATTCTCATACACCACATACAAAGGAATATTGATGTACACAAGGTTTCAGTACGCCACGCAAGCGGCCGGACTAACGTCATAACGTCAGTCCGGCTGCTTGCGGGTCGTAACAACATTCCAAGTCGCCGTACGCACAGTTTGACACGGCATAAACACTTCAGCGGCAACTACAGAACAATACCCCAGGAAAGACAGGTATCCAGAGAAACAGGAAGGTACAACGTGTATTACACGCCGCCACATTGCAGGTCCCATAGTGCACACACAAGCATCCCACTATTGAAAGCACTTCTGCGATGTGGCATAGTTTTAGACGCAACAAGGATGAGTCTTTATTTGCACACTTGTATTGAGACAGAAATCACAGGACAAGAGGAATCACATAATGCCTTTGTTGGCATGCACATCTGACCAGTGCGAACGCAGTAGTGGGCACCAATCATGGAGAGAGGGGCGCGGAAACAAACCATGTAGCACGCCTATCAGCTCAGATTGAACAACAAACACGCCCACATTGAGCACTGAGTCGTTCACGAGGCTTCTGTGTGACTGCGTTATAACGATGTGAAAACACGATAGCTAGGTCACCCACACTAGCGCAGAATCGAGGCATCGGTGAGTCGACTTACCGATGTCTGTGCGTGTTACATGATGACGATTGATTTTTCACATCGTACGAACGATGCACAAATATCGACATCGTTGCTGACATCGTTGCATATATCATAGCGTGTGACGGGCGCCATAGTTAGATAACAGATAGATAGATAGATAGATAGATAGATAGATAGATAGATAGATAGATACATTGATATAAAATGCAAAAAAAAAAAAAAAGATGGACAGATGCACAAATAAATAGATCTAAAATACATAGATAATACATAGTGAGATAACAGATAGATATGACATAGGCTGCCGTCACAAACTACGATTTTGTGAAGGAACTCAATAACGATCTCGGGGTGTGCGCTCATGGACAACATCGTTAGTGAGGTGTAACATGCATAAATATCGTTCAGGATGCAGCAACGATGTTGCGTGCAGGTATCGTTGGCACAATCAGCGACTGACGCTTGTCAATGATGTGAATAGGCGAAATCGGTAAGGAGATCGTTTATCGCGGTGTCACACAGAACGATGCAGCAGATTGAATGATCGACATCGTCTGATGTGGGGTCCGGGTCTCATATCTGCGATGAACGATCAGACCACTTATCGCTTGTCAGATCGACCTGTCACACGCAACGACGTCGGTGCAGCGACTGAAAATCTGCGACGTTTCAGCGATATCTTTACAGATACGTAGAATGTGACGGCCGACATAGGCATACATAAATTCATAGGTGTGATAAATTTATAGATATTTCATATAGTGAGGTTATCACACGTTAAATATAAGAGGGGAGATGTGTATCATCCAAATTGTTAAATTTTGTGATATGAACCCAGATGTAATGTTCCAGTATCATAGATGCTGAGAAACTTAATTTACTTTAACAGGGCTGGGTTTTTGTGAACAGCTAAAGAGATGGGCGGGACGCCTGTTCACCACATCGCATCTCAAGGTGTGGTCTATACACATAGGGTACCGTAACACGAGGTGACATCGCCGGAGATATCGGCAGCGGCGCACGGGAGCGCGCACGTTTTTGGCACCACGCCAGCATTGACGTCGCATGTTAACAGTGGCGATACCTCCGGCGACACACCAGTGATGTTATAGGTGCTATTTGTCCACAAACCCCAGCGGCAATCTGTAACATGGGAACCTATGGCTCCCATCGCCTGTAACATCGGCGATCACCATGTTACATGGGGCGATGTGTACACATTGCCCCAGAGTGCTCGCCTGGTTTCAGAGCAGTGCTACGAAACCAGGCCAATTTTTTGGCACCAAATCCCCTCTTTAGTAGTAGTGAGCTAAGTGCAGTGCAAATTCGGGGGTTTATATAATGATAAGCTTGATTAGAGAGTGAAAATACCTGTGTGTTTCCCTCCGCCTCCATTTGCGGCGTCAGTGCCGCGTGATCGCTCTCATACATACTGTTTATATGGTCCTAGGGTCCCTCCTATGAATGCACCACTGGATATAGCAATAACCCTGATTATTCTTAGCTGTTCAGTGCTCTGTTTGTTGATATATATATGGTCCTAATTTTCACCTCATTATTGTTAGTAATTTGAAGGATTCTTTTACTTCCTTGTATTGAAAATCTTAATAAAGTTTACATTTTTATGAACTCATCCCAGTGTCCTATGGACTTTTTGATTACCTGACTTATGTGGCTTGGCTACTTGGTGAGATATTGATTGATTAATTCTGATTTTCTGTTTGAATACAGAACTCTCCAGAATTTTGGTGAAGAGCCATGGATATGAGAAATAGAGAGCTCAGCTGGAAAACTAAGGCATTTAATATTTTTAAAAGGGGTGCATCTGGTGGTCAACCTGAGATTGCTGGTGTTAATAAAGAGCTGATGTATAGATACAAGAACGCGCTTTACCGTAAGACCAAACTGTGGTGGACCAAAACCTCTTTGGACAATTACTTGTCCCATAGGATAGTTCCAAGAGGCTTAAGAGTCCAGTTATATCCAACCTTTAACCTGGACAATGATGATCTTACGAAAAAATGGATGGAGGCAGCGTCTACATGCTTCTTTTCATTCATTTCAATTATCAATGAATAAAAACCTGATTGGTCTGGATGCTGAAATAGACGAGATGTCAAAAACCTTACAAGGAGGACTCTCTAAAGAATCTCTTGAAATTTATATGCGAGAGATTGATAAGGAAATGGAAAAGTGAGAACAAGAGATCAGCACAAACAAAATGAAGAAATTTAAGAGAGATGTTAGTGACTATGAGAGCAATAAAATCTTTAGGTGGCAATTTAAGAAAAATCCGGCTAATCCTAATAATCCACCACAGCCACGTAAGGAATCCGTGGGTTCAGTATCATCTAATGCTGAGAGTGTGACCACACAAGAGGAAAGGGTAGAAGAGGAGGGGGAACGACCTTCAGGAAAAAACAAAAATAGACCATCCCCAGAGAAAGAAAGCAAAAAAAAGAAAACAAAGGATATGAATAAGGTAATAAACCTATCAAGTCGAGTTCTTACTCCAACTCAGTTGAAGGTTTTAAATATGGGTTTAACTTTTTCTCCCTCTCGTTCTCTAGACCCCTTTGTGATTATTAAAGATGTCCACCTCTTTGCTAGAAAAGTCATCTTAAAAAGACTCCACTTTAAAACTGTGAATGGCTTGAGTACGGAAGATGAGAGAAATACTCTACGTGATCTTGAGTCACTATCTGAGGAGAACACTAATTCCCCAAAAATTGGTAAGTTCCCAAAACATTTGTTTATGAAATCAAAAAATTTCCCATCCTTGGGTACGTGTTCGAATGTAGACACGTTCTCAAGAATGGTAACGGCGGATGTGGAAAAACTTGCCCAAAATAGAACGTGGGAACACAACCTAAATAGGGAAGAAAGATTGGCCCTAGATCAATTGAAGGAATGGGAGGATGTTCTAGTCAAGCCAGCTGATAAAGGGGGGAACCTGGTAATTTGGCCTAAAACCATATACATTAAACAAGCACATAAGCTTTTAAACAATCCGGAGTGCTACAAAAAATTGCCAGGTAACCCCCTTCAACATGATAAAGATCTGTTGCTGACAATTCTAATTAGAGCCTTTGATGAAGGTACTGTTCCACAAGAGGTGGTGAAAAATATAGAAAAATCTAATCCAAGACTGCCGACCTTCTATATTTTGCTGAAGGTCCCAAGAATCCTGTGGACCCTCCGGGGAGACCCATAGTCTCCGGCAATGAGAGCCTCTGTGAAAACATCTGTAGACTGATTGATAGTTACCTTAAACCTCTTACCATATCCTTACCTTCGTATATTAGAGATACGACAGAAGCACTCCAGAGACTGGAGGGACTACAATTGGGCACCAATGCTACCATGGTGACGGTGGACGTAGAGTCCCTATATACTTCGATTAGGCACGAGGATGGCATTAAGGCCACAAAGTATTTTTTGGAGATGAGCAATATAGACCCTGCAATGTCAACGTTAATAGTCACCTTATTGGAATTTATACTCACCCACAATTGCTTTATCTTCGATGGTCAAATCTATCGCCAACAACAGGGGACCGCTATGGGGGCCTCCTGTGCCCCCTCGTACGCCAATTTGTTCTTGGGGGCATGGGAGAGGGAAATATTTATCAATAACCCCATAGCGGCTTCTGAGAAGATTCAGGGTTGGATGCGATTCATCGATGATGTCTTTTTTGTGTGGGAAGGAAGTGACGAGGAACTTAAAGATCTTATTGACACACTGAATTGCAACGATCTTAACATTAAACTTACATATAAAAGTGGCAGGAGGATGGAATTCCTCGATATTTTGATTGACACACAGGTGATGGAAGTGGACTACGGATATTTATCGGAAGGTGACTTCCACAAATTCCCTTTTATATGCTAAGTCGTCACACTTACCATCTACAATAAAAGGAATACCAGTTGGTCAATATATGAGGGCTAGACGTATCTGTTCCAATGATAACATCTTTGAGGCGCAGGCATTGGATTTGAAGAGCAGATTTGAAGAGAGGGGATACAGTAGGAGATGCATAAAACAAGGGTACTCAAGAGCAAAAGAATGTAAGAGAGCTGAACTTTTATGTGGTGGAAATAAGGATAAAAAGGAGGATCAACCTGGATTTCCCAGATTGATCACCACCTACCATAAACAATGGAAGAGCTTCACTGAAATCATTAAGAAGCATTGGAGTATCTTGTTGAATGATTCCGTTTTAAAACACTGTGTATCTCCAAAACCACTGATAACTGCGAGAAGATCTCCCAACCTCAAAGATGCTTTGGTTCGCAGCCACTTCGTAAGACATGATAGAAATGAGGGCAATTGGTTGGATGTTAAAGGATTCTTTCCATGCAGGGGCTGTAAGGCATGTGCTAACATGCTCAAAAGTAAAACGTTTCACAATTTTGACAATTCCAGAGTCTATGATATAAGGCATCATATTAGTTGCTCAACAAAAGGAGTAATCTATATGGCTAAATGCCCATGTGAAAAAATTTACATAGGCATGACCACCCGTGAATTGCGTATTCGTGCAAGGGAACACGTCCTAGATATCGAAAAAGGAGCTGGTGCCGAAAACCCCTCCAGTTTGAAAACAATACCAAAACACTTTTTCTATAGGCACCAGAGTAATTCTAGTCTGTTAAAAATTGTAGGCATTGACAAGATCTCATTGGGTCAGAGAGGTGGGAATTTGAGTAGAGCCCTTGGACAGGTCGAGAGTAAATGGATCTACAGACTTAACACTGTAGCTCCGTTTGGTCTAAATGAACATTTTGGTTTTAGTGCGTTCTTGTAGCTTATGGAAACAGCTATTCTTTTTAGGGTAACACCAGTAATGAGGGTGTAGTTGGTTGGTTTTAAGATGTTTCTATTAATGATTTTAATTATTTTTGTTTATTATGTTTCAGAAATTTATACTGAATTATCATTATATGAATATTCATGTAGTTGATTGGCGAATAGAAAGAGACGAAAGAAAAAAAGAAAACTGGACCTCTTCAAGGAGATTATTCTTTCAAGCACTTCTTATATGTATTCTGTATATATTACTCAGTTTATGTGTTATATATTTTAGAGATTTATAGTATCTGTAAAAAGGCACTTATCTATCATCACTATATCATGTTTACATAGATATTGGCACTTGCACTAATATATGCACTTTAGTAATGATTTGTGGTACCTTTGATAATTTCTTGGTCTTTATATGGATTGTGAGTCATTTTTACAATTTTACTTTCTTTTAATACCATATAATCATACTTTGCACTATTTTCTACAAATGTAATGTTGCTTAGCAACCTCTTTTCTAAATACACGGCGGCAGTCTGTGTTCCTCCCCAGTCTCCTAGTGCGTCGGTGTAATGCGTGGAGCTTTCCGGACATGCCCCCTCCCGGTCATCATGGACGCGGTCCGGAGAAGCGTCTTGATGACGCGGCTTCCGGCGTCTGCGTTCCAAAGACCGGAAGTGGGGCGTGTCACGTGATCGGGAGCGATCACGCGGCACTGACGCCGCAAATGGAGGCGGAGGGAAACACACAGGTATTTTCACTCTCTAATCAAGCTTATCATTATATAAACCCCGAATTTGCACTGCACTTAGCTCACTACCCTCTGAAGAAGTCTCTTTGGGACGAAACGCGTAAAGGTCAGGTGTGGACCGTAGGTGACCATCACATAACCACCACTGAGGTATGGAGGTATGGTCCTGAAATGATTGTAAATGCAAGGTGTTTGAAGTGGTTACCGCTTGATGCCCAAATTAACCATGTGTTATAGGTCCGTATAGTGCACAGCACTGAGTGTGCAAGTACCGTGGGTGATATTGTGTTTTTATAACTAAGATCGCCCTTTGGGCTACATACACTTGCACTGGTTCTGGTATGTGATGTGTAAAATGTGTATGGGCTACATGATATATATAGCACGGGTTTAACTGTGGCTCAAGGGGCTTATCAAACCTCTACACCCTGCCTGTTAAATGCTTTTGGAGACATGCCCTTTGTACATAGGTGATAGGAGGGGATAGTGGACGTTCATGTTGGTTACTGTATACAGTCCTCTGACATAAGCCCAAGTATTTTACAGGGATATGTACAGGGATTTACTTTATGACTATTGAATCCACCGTCTGTATAGACCCTGCTGAGTTTATGTGATTTATACATAGTAAGGTTTTTTGTGAAATCATCCAATCGCATAATGTTTAATCATTTTATTGGGTACCCTCTCATACATACCGTTTATATGGTCCTAGGGTCCCTCCTATGAATGCACCACTGGATATAGCAATAACCCTGATTATTCTTAGCTGTTCAGTGGCTCTGTTTGTTGATATATATATGGTCCTAATTTTCACCTCATTATTGTTAGTAATTTGAAGGATTCTTTTAATTCCTTGTATTGAAAATCCTTAATAAAGTTTACATATTTTTATGAACTCATCCCAGTGTCCTATGGACTTTTTGATTACCTGATTTATGTGGGTTGGCTACTTGGTGAGATATTGATTGATTAATTCCTGATTAAAACCAGTAGATGACCCCACAGGGGGTGGATTAACCCCCCCATGCCCAGGACCCCTCCGATCGGCAGTTTAAAAGTGAAACTGCCGATCGGAGGAAATCATAGGGATTCACCCCTCCAGATCTGATTGGAGCTCTCCAATCAGATCTGGAGGGGCGGATCGGCAAGTGCTTACCCCTCCTCAGCCCCCTCCAGCTCCAGGACTGTCCAGGGGGCCCCCCGTTCCCCCCAGCCCGCCCGCCCCCCTCTATTATAATGTATCTGCCGGCGGGCTGCACTCACGTGCGCCCGCCGGCAACACTGCCTGGTCCCCTGCTCCAGTGCTCCCCCCCAGGCTGCCCCCACCTCTGGGCCCTGTGCCTGGCCCCCCCCTCACCTCCTGCGGCGGGCTGCACACTTTGGTGCACCCGCCGCTGCTGCCGCCCTGCCGCCGCCGCCGCCGCAGCTGCTGCTGCACCTCCTCTCCCCGGCCCGCCGGTCTGTGGCCCCGCCTCCTCTCCCGGCCTCCTCCTGCTCATCGGTGGAACGAGGGAGGTAAGTATGTATGTATGTATCTATGTATGTATGTATCTATGTATGTATCTATGTATGTATGTATCTATGTATGTATCTTGTATCTATGTATCTATGTATGTATGTATCTATGTATGTATCTATGTATGTATGTATCTATGTATGTATCTATGTATGTATGAATGAATGAATTGATGGATGGGTGATGGATGGATGGGTGAATGGATAGATGGATGGGGGGTGCATGCGTGGACGCGTGCGTGGACGTGAGCGTACATGAGTGTGCGTGGACGTGAGTGTGCGTAGAGTGTGCGTGCGTAGACGTGTGCGTGTGTGGACACGTGTGTGGACGTGTGCGTGTGTGGACACGTGTGTGGACGTGTGCGTGCATAGATGTGTGTGTGCATAGACGTGTGCGTGCGTGGACGTGTGCATGGATGTGGATGTGCGTGGATGTCAGCGTACGTGTGTGGATGTGTGTGAATGTCAGCGTGCGTGTGTGGATGTGTGCATGCGTGGATGTCAGTGTGCGTGCTTGAATGTCAGCGTGCGTGCGTGGATGTGTGCATGTGTGGATGTCAGTGTGCGTGCTTGAATGTCAGCGTGCGTGCGTGGATGCCAGCGCGCGTGGATGTCAGCATGCAAGGATGTCAGCGTGCGTGGATGTGCGTGCGTGGATGTGCGCATGCATGGATGTCAGCGTGCATGGATGTGTGCGTGCGTGGATGTCAGCGTGCTTAAATGTCAGCGTGCGTGCGTGGATGTGTGTGTGGATGTGCGTGGATGTGGATGTACGTGCGTGGATGTCAGCGTGCGTGCGTGGATGTGGATGTGAGTGCGTGGATGTGGGTGCGTGGTTGTGTGCGTGGATGATGGGTGCAAGGTGGATGGATGGGTGCAACAAGGGATCAAGTGTCCTCTTGTTGTAGTCTCTGGGATCATAGTCATGGTGCACTGTATGACAGGTCATTGTCATACAGTGCACCATAACTCTGACCGCAGAGACTGTAGGAAGAGGACACTTCATCCCTTGCTGCAGTCTCTTGATTGACCAGAGGCGATCGAGCGTCGTGGGACCTTCGTTGTGGACTACGTCGGAGGCGATCGAGCGTCGTGGGACCTTCGTTGTGGACTACGTCGGATCTTTATAATAAAGATGGAGTCCGAATTTTGTTTGTGTTATTTTTTTCAAATAAAAAGATTTTTCTCTGTGTGTATTTTCTGACTATTTACCAGAGATTCCTAATGGCGGGTCTAACATTGGCCCTATATTATGAATCTCGGGATTAGTGCCAGCTGCCAATAAAAAGCTGGCATTAACCCCTTTATTACCCAGTTTGCCACCGGCACCAGGGCAACTGGAAGAGCATGGGTACAGCGCCAGAAAATGGCGCTTCAATGAATGTGCCATTTTCTGGGGCGGCTGCGGGCTGCAATTCGCAGCATGGGGGGCCCAGAACGCTTGGGCCTCTCCATGCTGCGGATTCCAGCCCCCAGCTGCCTAGTTGTACCTGGCTGGACCAAAAATATGGCGGAGCCCCATGTCATTTTTTTTTCTAGAATTAGTTCTAGAAGAAAAAAAAAGGGCTTTGCTGTATTTTTGGTGGCTAGCCAGGTACAACGAGGCAGCTGGGGGTTGGTGGCAGTCTGTAGCTGCCAAGTTGTACCTGGCTGGACCAAAAATATGGCGGAGCCCCACGCCATTTTTTTTCTAGAATTAGTCCTAGAAAAAAAAATAAAAATGGGCTTTGCTGTATTTTTGCTTGCCAGCCAGGTACAATGAGGCAGCTGGGGGTTGCTGGCAGTCTGTAGCTGCCAAGTTGTACCTGGCTGGATCAAAAATATGGCGGAGCTCTACGCCATTTTTTTCTAGAATTAGTCCTAGAAAAAAAATAAAAATGGGCTTCGCTGTATTTAGATGCATAGTGAACACTTTGAACCCCCAGGTGCTTCACAAAATGAAAAAAGAAAATTTGTGTGAAAACAAATGTACTTTTTCCTTATTACGAATCAATTTGTGAAGCACCTTGGGGTTCAAAGTTCTCACTATGCATCTAGATGCATTCCTTGGGGGGTCTAGTTTCCAAAATGGGGTCACTTGTGTGGGAGCTCCAATGTTTAGGCACACAGGGGCTCTACATACACGACATGGTGTCCGCTAACGATTCCAATAGTTAGAAGACACCATGTCGCGTATGGAGAGCCCCTGTGTGCCTAAACATTGGAGCTCCCCCACAAGTGACCCCATTTTGGAAACTAGACCCCCCAAGGAACATATCTAGATGCATAGTGAGCACTTTGAACCCCCAGGTGCTTCACAAATTGATCCGTAATAATGAAAAAAGAAAATTTGTGTGAAAACAAATATACTTTTTCCTTCTTACGGATCAATTTGTGAAGCACCTGGGGGTTCAAAGTGCTCACTATGCATTTAGATGCATTCCTTGGGGGGTCTAGTTTCCAAAATGGGGTCACTTGTGGGGGAGCTCCAATGTTTAGGCACACAGGGGCTCTCCATACACGACATGGTGTCCGCTAATGATTCCAATAGTTAGCGGACACCATGTCGCGTATGGAGAGCCCCTGTGTGCCTAAACATTGGAGCTCCCCCACAAGTGACCCCATTTTGGAAACTAGACCTCCCAGGGAACGTATCTAGATGGGTTGTGAACATTTTGAACCCCCAGGTGCTTCACAAATTCATCTGTAAAATTGAATAAGTACTTTTTTTTTCCCTAAAAATTTTCTTTTTCATTTTCACAGATTAATTTGTGAAGCACTGGGGCATTCAAAATGCTCACCACCCATCTAGATAAGTTCCCTGGGGGGTCTAGTTTCCAAAATGGGGTCACTTGTGCGGGAGCTCCAATGTTTAGGCACACAGGGGCTCTCCAAGCGCAACATGGTGTCCGCTAACAATTTGACTGAAAAATCAGCTCAAATTGTTAGCGGACACCATGTCGCGTTTGGAGAGCCCCTGTGTGCCTAAACATTGGAGCTCCCCCACTTGTGACCCCATTTTGGAAACTAGACCCCCCAGGGAACTTATCTAGATGGGTAATGAGCATTTTGAGCCCCCAGGTGCTTCAAAAATTCATCCGTAAAAATGAAAAAGTACTTTTATTTCCATAAAAATTTTCTTTCTTCATTTTTACAGATTAATTTGTGAAGCACTGGGGTGTTCAAAATGCTCACCACCCATCTAGATAAGTTCCCTGGGGGGTCTAGTTTCCAAAATGGGGTCACTTGTGGGGGAGCTCCAATGTTTAGGCACACAGGGGCTCTCCAAATGGACCATGGTGTCCGCTAACAATTTGACTGAAAAATCAGCTCAAATTGTTAGCGGACACCATGTCGCGTTTGGAGAGCCCCTGTGTGCCTAAACTTTGGAGCTCCCCCACACGTGACCCCATTTTGGAAACTAGACCCCCCAGGGAACTTATCTAGATGGGTGGTGAGCATTTTGAACCCCAGGAGCTTCAAAAATTAATCCGTAAAAATGAAAAAGTACTTTTATTTCCATAAAAATTTTCTTTCTTCATTTTTACAACATGGTGACTGAAAAATCAGCTCAAATTGTTAGCGGACACCATGTCGCGTTTGGAGAGCCCCTGTGTGCCTACACATTGGAGCTCCCCCATAAGTGACCCCATTTTGGAAACTAGACCCCCCAGGGAATTTATCTAGATGGGTGGTGAGCATTTTGAACCCCCAGGTGCTTCACAAATTCATCCGTAAAAATGAAAAAGTACTTTTTTTTCTACAAAAATTTTCTTTTAGCCTAAATTATTTCATTTTCACATGGGGAACAGGATAAAATGAATCCTAAAAATTGTTGGGCAATTTCTCCTGAGTACATCGATATCTCATATGTGGTCATAAACCACTCTTTGGGCGCACGGCAGGGCTCAGAAGGGAAGGAGCGCCATTTCACTTTTTGAATGGAAAATTAGCTCCAAAAGTCAAATTGCGCTCCTTCCCTTCTGAGCCCTGCCGTGCGCCCAAAGAGTGGTTTATGACCACATATGAAATATCGATGTACTCAGGAGAAATTGCCCAACAATTTTTAGGATCCATTTTATCCTGTTCCCCATGTGAAAATGAAAGAATTGAGGCTAAAAGAACATTTTTGTTGGAAAAATTAAAATGACCATTTTTTCCTTCCACTTTGCTTTAGTTCCCGTGAAGCACCTGAAGGGTTAATAATCTTCTTGAAGGTAGTTTTGAGTAGCTTGAGGGGTGCAGTTTTTGGAATGGTGTCACTTTTGGGTGTTTTCTGTCATGTACACCCCTCAAAGGGACTTCAAATGTGATGTGGTCACTAAAAAAATGGCTTTGTAAATTTTGCTGGAAAAATGAAAAATTGCTGATGAAGTTTGAACCCTTATAACGTCCGAACAAAAATTTTTTTTTTTTCCAAAATTGTGCTGATGTAAAGTAGACATGTGGGAAATGTTATTTATTAACTATTTTGTGTCACATACCTCTCTGGTTTAGCAGAATAAAAATTCATAATTTGAAAATTGCTAAATTTTCATAAATTTTGCCAAATTTTTAATTTTTTTCACAAATAATCGCAAAAATTATCAACCTAAATTTAATACTAACATGAAGCCCAATATGTCACGAAAAAACAATCTCAGAAACGCTAGGATCCGTTGAAGCGTTCCAGAGATATAACCTCATAAAGGGATACTGGGCAGAATTGACAAAAATGGCCTGGTCATTAAGGTCAATATAGGCCGGGGGGTGAAGGGGTTAATAAAGGAAACCAAAACTGGAAAAATACAGGCAGTACAGCATATGGTTAAAATTGGTGTTAAGTATTCTGGGTATAAATCCAACAATGGACATCTACATCTGGTTGCATAATATGATGGCTCTGTGCAAGCAATTAAATACTTTTTAAATGGGATTCATTTTTACTTTGCTATCTCAAGTCTTTCAGTAGTTCAGACAGAACGTAATTTGCTACATTTTTGCAGAGTGACGTAAGTTTCTCTACAGTCCAAGTGCAAATATTAAGTGGTGAAGATAATTGTATAAACGAGCGTCAAAATGAGATGACATCATGAACTGACCTGCATATATATAATAATTTCATGTGAAAATGCAGATTACTGGTACAATATTTGTGTGCCAAACGTATGGCCAATTCAGATGATCTTAACAATAATTGGATCTTAAAAGGTTTGTCTGATTACTCTGTAAGTCCAGAAGATAATCTATTTCTGTAAGGCTGCAAACGTCTTTATATTCAATAAATTATATACCACAAATACGACAGTAAATATCATCTTTTATTCAGTGTCTGTATTACTTAATGCGATGATTCATAATCACTTACGTTCCATACTTGGGAGTTCTTTTACGTCAACAATATCTGTTTCTCATAAAAACATTGTGCCTTAGAAAAATGTACTAGCTGGAAAGCTAGAAAATTGTGTGATTTTGCAATTTTCCTTACGTAACCTAAAAGCAAAGAATACTCTAAAGTCAAGCACATATGTGGTTAATAATATCTTATTTGATGACATCAAACAAAGTTTATTACAGTAATAAAACCTAGAGAATGTTCATGTGATAGAAATCCAATTTTCATTTTGTTTCAGTTTGTCTGGATTATTAGGGAAACATAAGAAACCGATTACAATATTAATTTGATATCACAGCTTCATTCTGCTTACATTTATATTACAAATGATAATGAACATTGCAGTAAAGGTGCATAAAACAGAATGGGCTGCAAATGACAATAGGCAATACAAAACTAATATAAAACACATGGGCCATGCTCGTGTCTGTTCATGGTAATGGGATATAGTTACTTTTATGGCAACATAAACATGTAGTGTTTTATATCAGCATCTAATTCTCACTCCCACGGAGGTGAGGATATATCTCAATGATCTGCCAGACTGAGCCCACCGCATACTAATATTGTTCAACTCTAATAAATTAATCCAACTTTCTAAGATTTTTATTTTCATTATTTTGAGCAAGCAAAATAAATAAACCTATGTTCGTCAGAGATTATCGAATTGTTTGAAATTCGAATCTGTCATCTTCAACAAATTTTCTAAAGTAATTTAAATCTTAAGACAGCAAAGCTTCAATTGTCTTAAAATAGGTGTATAACACCCCAACTGTATTTAACACCTTTTGATCTCTTTAGTGCAAAAACAGCCCAAGTCCTCCACCTATTTGGCTAGATTAAAACAAATGGTAAAGAGTGTTTTTTGTTTATATTTAAAGGTAACATGTCACCCCCTTTGGTCATTTTAAACTGTGGCCACCAGCTTACACATAATGTACATAGGGGAGCTTGTAACCCCTCTATGTGCCCAGACGTGCCCCTCACACCTGAGAAAATAACTTTTATTCTGTCCAGTGCTGGCCTCCTATTGAGTCCGGGAGGCTGCTATTTAGTCCTGGTGGATTATATCTTCGCTGCCCCTGACTGCAAAACCTGCCCTGCATTTTTTACAATTGTGGCCCGCATTTGTAACCAGAGCTTGAGTGACAGCCGGACTCGCGCCTGCACAGTGGAGAGGGTGTCCATGCTCCATTGAACATAAGGAGGACGTCTCGTCCCTCCCATCTGCCCCCCCTCCTATTGCAATCTGTCTGCCGGCGGGCTGCACCCGCCGGTCAGACCCAAGAGCCCCCTCCTGTACTGCCCCTACCTGTCCAGCTCCCCTGTCCAGCCCCCCTGTCCATCCGTGTTGTCCTGTCCCCCCCTAACCTCTCCCGGCGGGCTGCACCCATCAGTGCACCCGCCGACCAGCCTCTTCTGCTTTGTGTGGGCCTCCTCTCCTGGGCTCCTCCTTCTCACCGGTGGATCATGAGTGAGGTAAGTATGAATGAATGAATGAATGAATGGACAGATGGGTGCATGGGTGGATGGATGGATGGGTGGGTGCATGGATGAATAGATGGATGAGTGCATGGGTGGATGCATGGGTGCATGCATGGATGGATGGATGTGTGCATGCATGGATGTGTGCATGGATTGATATGTGCGAGCATGGATTGATGTGTGCATGCATGGATGTGTGCGTGCATGGATGTGTGCATGCATGGATGTGTGTGTGTATGGATTGATGTGTGCATGGATTGATGTGTGCGTGCATGGATGTGTGCATGCATGGATGTGTGCATGGATTGATGTGTGCGTGCATGGATGTGTGCATGGATTGATGTGTGTGTGCATGGATGTGTGCAGACATGGATGGATGTGTGCGTGCATCGATATTGCATGGATGGATGTGTGCATGCATGGATATGTGCATGGATGGATGTTTCCATGCATGGATCTGTCCATGCATGGATGTTTGTGCATGTATATTGCATGGATGGATGTGTACATGCATGGATGTGTGTGCATGTATATTGCATGGATGGATGTGTGCATGCATGGATGGATGTGTGCATGCATAGATGGATGGATGCGTGTGTGCATGGATGTGTGCGTGCATGGATGGATGTGTGTGCGTGTGTGGATGTGTACATGCATGGATGTCTGCATGCATGGATGTCTGCGTGCATGGATGTCTCTGCATGCGTGGATGTGTACGTGCATTGATGGATGTGTGCGTGCGTGGATGTGTACGTGCGTGGATGTGTGCATGCATGAATGTCTGCGTGCGTGGATGTCTCTGCATGCGTGGATGTCTCTGCGTGCGTGGATGTCTCTGCGTGCATGGATGTGTGCATGCATGGATGGATGTGTGCATGGATGTGTGCATGTGTGGATGTGTGCGTGCGTGAATGTGTGCATGCATGGATGTCTGCATGCGTGGATGTTGGTTTGTGTGGATGTCTGCATGCGTGAATGTCTCTGCGTGCGTGGATGTCTCTGCATGCATTGATGTGTATGTGTGTGTGTGGATGTGTGCATGCGTGGATGCGTGCATGGATGAGTGCGTGGATGTGTGCGTGCGTGGATGTGTGCATGCGTGCATGTGTGGATATGTGCATGGATGGATGTGTGCGTGCGTGGATGTCTCTGTGTGCTTGGATGTCTGTGTGCGTGGATGTCTGCATTCGTGGATGTCGGCGTGCGTGGATGTCTCTGCATACGTGGATGTCTCTGCATGTGTGGATATGTGTGTGAGTGGATGTATGTGTGCGTGGATGTGTGTGTGGATGTTTGCGTGCGTGGATGTGTGGATGTGTGCATGCGTGGATATGTGCATGCATGGATATGTGCATGGATGGATGTGTGCATACGTGGATGTCTCTGCGTGCGTGGATATCTCTGCATGCATGGATGTCTCTGCATGTGTGGATGTCTGCGTGAATGGATGCGTGCGTGTGTGGATGTGTGCATGCGTGGATGTGTGCGTGCATGGATGTGTGCGTGCGTGGATGTGTGCATGTGTGGATGTGTGCATGCATGTGTACATGCATGGATGTGTGCATGGATGGATGTGTGCGTGCGTGGATGGGTGCGTGCGTGGATGTGTGCATGGATGGATGTGTGCATGGATGGGTGTGTAAATGCGTGGATGGAAGCATGGGTGGATGGATGGGTGCAACAAGGGATCAAGTGTCCTCTTGTTGTAGTCTCTGGGATTATAGTCATGGTGTACTGTATGACAGATCATTGCCATACTGTGCACCATAACTCTGACCCCAGAGACTGTAGGAAGAGGAAACTTGATCCCTTGCTGCAATATGTGGATGCAGCAGATTCGATCGAGCGTCGTGGAACCTTCGTTGTGGACTACATCGGAGGCGATCGAGCATTGTGGGACCTTCGTTGTGGACTACATCGGATCTTTATAATAAAGATGGAGTCCGAATTTTGTTTGTGTTTTTTTTCAAATAAAAAGATTTTTCTCCGTGTGGTGTATTTTCTGACTATTTACTAGAGATTCCTAGTGGCTGGGTCTAACACTGGCCCGACATTATGAATCTCGGGCTTAGTGTCAGCTGCCAATAAAAAAGCTGGCATTAACCCCTTTATTACCCAGTTTGCCATCGGTACCAGGGCAACTGGAAGAGCCTGGGTACAGCGCCAGAAAATGGTGTTTCAATGAATGTGCCATTTCTGTAGGCTGCAGCTTGGGGGGACCAGAACTCTTAGGCCTCTCCATGCTGAGGATTCCAGCCCCCAGTTGCCAAGTTGCACCTGGCTGGGCCAAAAATATGGCGGAGCCCCACGTCATTTTTTTCTAGAATTAGTTCTAGAAATAAAAAAAAATGGGCTTCACTGTATTTTTGGTTGCCAGCCAGGTACAACGAGGCAGCTGGGGGTTGGTTGCAGTCCATAGCTACCAAGTTGTACGTGGCTGGACCAAAAATATGGCGGAGTCCCACGTCATTTTTTCTTCTAAAATCAGTTCTAGAAATAAAAGAAAGGCCTTCGCTGTATTTTTGGTAGCCAGTCAGGTACAAATTTGGCAGCTGGGGGGCTGGAATCCTCAGCATAGAGAGACCCAAACGTTGTGGGCTCCCCACGCTGCATATTGTTGCAACCCACAGCCACCCCAAAAAATAGTGCATTCATTAGAGGCACCATTTTCTGGTGCTGTACCCCAACTATTCCAGTTGCCCTTGTGCTGGTGGCACACGGGTTCTCCATACGTGACATGGTGTCCGCTAACAATTTCAATGGAAAATTAGCTCCAATTGTTAGCCGAAACCATGTCACGTATAAAGAGACCCTCCCTGTGTGCCTGAACATTGGAGCTCCCTAACAAGTTACCCCATTTTGGAAACTAGACTCCCCCAAGGAACCTATCTAGATGCATAGTGAGCAGTTTGAGCCCCCAGGTGCTTCACAAATTAGTCTGTAAAAGGGAAAAAAGATTTTTGTGAAAAAAAAGCATTTTTTCATTTTTACGGATCACTTTATGAAGGACCTAGGGGATCAAAGTGCTCACTATGCATCTAGATAAGTTCCCTGGGGGATCTTGTTTCTAAAATGGGGTCACTTGTGGGGGAGCTCCAATGTTTAGGCACACAGGGGCTCTTCATACGTGACATGGTGTCTGCTAACAATTGGAATTGTTTTTGTAAATGGTTTTGTAAATTTTGCTGGAAAAATGAAAAATTGCTGATGAACTTTGAACCCTTATAAATTCCTACCAAAAAAAAAATATTTTTTCAAAATTGTGCTGATGTAAAGTAGACATGTGGGAAATGTTATTTGTTAACTATTTCGTGTCACATAACTCTCTGGTTTAGCAGAATAAAAATTAAAAATGTGAAAATTGTGAAATTTTCTAACTTTTTGCCAAACTTTTGATTTTTTCACAAATAAACGCAAAAATGATCACCCTAAATTTACTGCTAACATGAAGCCCAATATGTCATGAAAAAACAATCTCAGAATTGCTAGGATACGTTGAAGCGTTCCAGAGTTATTACTTCATAAAGGAACACTGGCCAGAATTGCAAAAAAATGCCAAGGTAATTAGGGTCAAAATAGGCTGGCTCCTGAAGGGGTAAAACAAATAATACAAGAAAACACCATAGAAAGAAAAAACTAGGGGACTTTTATTTTTAAAGCACCACTACGGTGAAATAAAAAAATAAAAAAGCTGTGAAGGTGCTTTAAGTTATTACCCCTTAACATAAAAGTAATGTATGTAACCCTCAAATACTTAACGAGTACTTTGTAATACTCACGTATTTGTTCCAAATAGTGTCCTGCGCTGACACCCGTGTCCTCTTTTTCCTCCCTGTCCCACTGTTAGGTGGGTGGACACTATCTCAACCTCAGACCGCCTGTGGGTGATGAGGGTGCTAAGTGCAGTCATGGAGCCAGCAAGTTAAGTTTACATTTTTTTCTCATTTTTTGCTTGTTAGCATATGTACAATATTGGTAGTAGCTGTGTGCTGCAGAGACATTTTTTTCTTGGTATTTGACCCAGCGTCACTGCTAGCACCAGTTCACATTGTGTCTTGAGTGCTGTGCAGTTTTTTTGCTTTGTGTATAAGATATGGAGTTACTGGCTCCATGACTGCACTTAGCACCCTCATCACCCACAGGTGGTTTTTTGGAAATTTAAATTTTTTTCTCATTTTTTGCTTGTTAGCATATGTACGATATTGGTAGTAGCTGTGTGCTGCAGACACATTTTTTTCTAGATAGAAAGATAGATAGATAGATAGATAGATAGATAGATAGATAGATAGAACACTGAAAGGCACCTGTCTTCATATAGAATTACACTTGATATTTTGGGAATAGTATATCTCACAAAGGTTTTTTTTTTATATAAGATACGTAGTATATTATAATATATATTTTATATATTTTTAATAGCCAGCCAAGGTAAAACTAGGCAGCTGAGGGCTGGTATTCTCAGCAGCCTGAGGACCCATTGTTTTAGGCCCCCCCCCACACTAAAGAATAGCAGCCCGCATCCGCCCCGTAAAATGGCACATTTATTGTAGCACCATTTCCAAGCGCTTTACCAGGTTCTTTCTACTGATCTGGTGGCAGTGGTTCCCTGGATAATAAGAGGTTAACACCAGCTTTGTATTGCCAGTTGGTATTACGCCCTGAGATTCTTAATGTCAGGCCTTTATATGTTGAAAGGAAATAGATTTGTACACCAAACCAGTGGAAAAACATATGAGATTAGGCACTTTCTTACTTGTTCTTCAGAAAACGTAATTTATCTACTTAAATGTCCGTTTGGACTTTGGTATATATGTGAGACCACGCAAGAATTTAGGACGAGACTAAATCACCACAGATATACCATAAGAAAAAAGAAAATGCATTTGCCAGTCCCAAAGCATTTCATGGAGAAGGGGCACAAAGAAAGAGATCTTAAATGTCGGATTATTGACATGGTGCCCCCTCTAAGACGTGGTGTAGATAGGGAAAAACAGTTGAAAAGGAAAGAATTAGAATGGATTTTTAGGCTAAACACATTAAAACCACATGGATTGAACGTGGATTTTGTAAGGCATTGTTTCTTGATTATTTAGGATGAATAGATAGGGTGATTTTATGAATATTGTATTGTTGTATTAATATGTTGATTGTCTTTTGTCTTTTTACATAATACAAAGTTCAAAAGATGAATATTATATCATCATTTTAAATGCACTGTGATGATTGTGATGATATATAAATGATTATAATTTTTGTAAAAAAAATTCTTTTGTTTAGAATTTTGTTAAAATACTGATCTATAAATGTGACTGGAGGCTGGCCTTCACCCTGGAGAGCTGATTTGTAGTTGCTTATGTGGACTGCTAGATATAGCCCAAAAAAGGTAGTAAAAAAGGACCATGGAATTTAGTGGATCGTGGTACTTTCCCGCTGTATGTTGACCTGGATGTTGCTGATTGATTAGGGGAACACAATTTTTTAGGAGTTAGGTCAGACAACTGTTCTTAATTAATTTTTGGATGCTGAATACAGAAATGATCTCAGTTTTTCCCTATCACGTCAACTTTTTGAACTATAGGATTTTTGTCTTCTCAAAAATATGTAAACTACTGTACCTAAAAAGTGTTGTTTTTTTTTTTAAATAGTACAAATATGAACAAAAAATGAAATATATAAGAAATAGGCATGACAAATATGTTTTTAACACTATCATGTTTTTTACAAACATATATGAGTCGAATTTTAATCAGATAACAAGTCTCATTACAGATATCAGTGCAATTGTGCATCTTTGGCATGTAAGTTGTGGAGGAAAAACTTGACGTGCTAGAAAAAAACTGACTACATTTTTGGAATCAGCATGCCAATTTTAGTGTAAATCAGCTCAAAAACCTAACTCAACAGAAATTTTTTTTCAAATTGTTCCCCAGTGTTATTGGTAACATCTACGGTTTAGCATGCAGAAACCAGGGCAATTCCCATGCTAAGTGGATATGGCCGTGGGGAGAGAAAAGTGGCCGCATTAGGTCCCTGTTAAATATAAGGTCCCCTATGTAATCTACCTATAAAATTGTTTAGTATAGTGTAAAAAAAGCTAGCCTTAGCAACATAAATATTGGACTGTTAGCTATATAAAGTAATTTTCTATTTTATATTATTATAAATGCAGCTTGTAGGAGCAGGAAGTAATGTAGAATGCTCCAGAGATTGAAAAGAGGTAACAGGAGCTAATGCGCATGCTCTGTACTCTGAAGAGACGCCAGGAGATGCTTAAAAGGTATTGCGCATTCTCAGTGGGTGTATGGAATCAGATACGGCACTGCACATGCGCAGGGGTGCATGGTCAGTCCCGCGAGAATGCAGTAGTCAGATACATGCACACTTCGACTTCCGCAACGCTGGGAGTGGAGCGCAGTAATGTACATACTGGATATGATCTGCAAAGCTTATGGGACAATTTTAATGAGCACCTGTATGTTAATTAAGCTCAATTAAGTTGGTTATATGGAATTAAGAGAATTGTAAGGCACTGTAATGTATGATGTTGAGATGTGATAATGGAAACACACATGTGAATCTGAAAAGCACTTTATTAATGTTAACACTGTGAATATGCACTAAAAAAAGCACTTTATGTATTAATTTGTACTAATTATGTATTCACTAAATATGAAAATGAGACACTATATAGACTGAAGTCTTACACCCTGTCATTGCTTGAGAAAGAGCCATCTAGGATCAAAACGTTGCCTGTTTGCACATAGACCAATAAAGGTCTCCTTTTTTCAACAAAAAAAACAGAGTGCTGTCTATCTTTTGGTTGTGGTATGTACCTGATACGTGGAAAGCTGTCTAGGTAGGCCTGCACCAGTGAGTAATACATTGTACTGCACTTAGCACCCTCATCGCCCTCAGGTGGTCTGAGATTGAGATGGTGTCCACCCACTTAGAAGTGGGTTAGGGAGGACAGGGATGTCAGTGTAGGACTCATCAGATCTGGGGTCACCGTGGAGTGGTTGATGAGCAAACAGATATTGGCTAATATATGTACCAAGAACCCCAATAAATAAAAAGATAAGAATATTGAGTTTTTTGAAAAAAACATAAGTTTTTAGATTTGTTCCTCATATATAAACTGCTTATTAGCATGTGTACATTTTTGGTAGTAACTGAGTGCTGCAGTGAATTTTTTCTGGTTTTTTTGTTGTGATAGATAGATAGATAGATAGATAGATAGATAGATAGATAGATAGATAGATAGACAGAGTGGCACCCCCTCAGATCAGGACGCCATGGAGGGGTACTGCAGCCAAATAAGAGTGTGTGGTATTCCTGTGACTGAGGGAACTGGTATGGTAAACAAGGGACCCTCACAACACCCATTCATGCACACCATAGAGTAGAGGACCTTGGGTGAACCCGCTGCAGGGAAGACTCAGTCCCGTGGGAGGAGTCAGGTGGGTAGAAAAAGTGTATGGGTGGGATGGCAGTGAGCTAGTAATGGAGAGAGACGAGCGGAGCACGACGCAGGGGAGGTTTGTCGTGACTGAAAGAGATCCTAGGGGCATCAGGAGTTACGGGGCGCCCGAATCTGGACCCGGTACTATCAACCAGAAGGCTCTGGTCCCGTAAAGAGAACCGGCTCTGGACACAGTGCGGGAGTTTAACTCTGAACCATTAAACCAGAGGCCCCGGGCTTATGCAGGTAGCTGCGACCAAAGTCCCGGCATATACCTCGAAAAGGCACACCGAACTAGGGTCAGGGGACCTGAAGGAAAGTCGTCCACCAAAGACTCGGGGAGGCTGGCTCGAGGCTCTGCACGTGGAGCGCTGCATGGTTGTGAGGAGAAGTTGAGCTCAGTGAAGGGACCGGTAGGGAACAGCAGACACACCACCAAGAGTCTTGAAAAAATCATCCCGGTTCCATGGTGACTACCCAGGCCAGAAAGACCTGAAAGACTGTGTAACCTGTCTTCCTGCCTAAAGAGCTGCAAGTAAAGCCTGATCAGATCAGTGACTGGTGTGACGTACTTTATTTCCCTCGCCTAAGCAGCCGTATACTGCTGCATTGAAGAGACAAGTCAAAAAAGGCCGTGTGGTAAGCTGCCTCCCTGTGTAAAAGCTACTACAACTGCCCTAGGGACCCCGCTGGACTTATAGGGAGCGTAACCATCTGGCTGCCCTACCATCTCCCTGGAGGTCTGACCCCCCACTCCGGTAACCATACTGGAACTGTAGGTGGCATCACAAACTACTTTTATTATTATTATATTTACTGACTTTTAGCGACCACCAGGACCACGGGACCGGGCACAGGCCCCCATGACATCCCTGTGAATCAATGCCCGGAACTGAGTACCCCACTGCCCTGGGGCGGGTCAGTAGATAGATAGATAGATAGATAGATAGATAGATAGATAGATAAATAGAAAGATAGATAAATAGATAGATAGATAATCAGAAAAAAACAGGCAGCACCCAAAAACTAAAGTGAAAAACTTTACTGATCCATTAGCAGCCACAGTTTTCATTTAATTTTTGGAGTGCTGCCTGTTTTTTTCTGATTTTCTATTTTGGAGGTTTGGACATCACTTTAACAGGATTTATTGCACCCGGTTTCTTTTGGTAGTGCTGCCAAATGTTCTTTAATTATTATTAAGATAGATAGATAGATAGATAGATAGATAGATAGATAGATAGATAGATAGATAGATAGATAGATAGATAGATTAAACACAAAGCCAGCAGAGCCAACCAAAAGGAGAAATAAAGGAAAAACACTTATTTTAGATAATTTACATATAATGACAGGCTAATTGCAAGATACAATGCTAACAAAGGAAATAGGCAGATTATCTTTTCAGTTCAGAATAGAGACGGCTCATTAACCTATTCATTTACGTGATGCAAGTGGCTCTGTATCCTTTTCATTATATGGCTGCATCCACATTTTTTTTTTATTTGAGATATCTAAACAGAGAATATCCTTGGGAGAGTTTTCATTACTGTTACGTATAAATAAATCAGTTATTTATCTATTTATCAATTGTTATGGTATGAAAAAACAGCATTTGTAGAAGGACTGATGAACGTATGTAATGAATGGCTGTAATTAAAAAGACAATTGTGACATCAGTAATGTATGTGGTTTACATATTATTTCTATCTACATTATGAAAATGTAACAAAGCAAAGCATTGTAGCACAAGTCATTCTATCAGTTGATGAATGGTACCTAACTACAGCGGACATAGCAACTGCTAATTAAAACAAGGAACATCATCACAAGCCCTGTCCTCAGGGTCCTCGGGGACGGTAATCAAGTCATAAAGGGCAGGAATATGACGTGCACAGCTTGGCTTGACTCTGCAGCTTCTTCCCCTTCTTGACCGGATAGATTTAATTTTACCAAAATTACACATCTTTGGAGACTGCAGAAAGAGAATTATCACGTAGTGGAGCTGCTTGGAGGGGGGGAGATTTTTGACAGGTTTCCTTTAATTAGGGCCAGCAGGACCACTAGAGCCGGAGGAAAAAGGGAGTTACCACAAAAACAACAGGTATTTAGTTATTTTATCGAATTACCCACTTTGTGACATTTTTAGGGATCTGGGATGCCTCTAACACCTTTAAGTAACTGTGAAATATAAATATATACTCTTTTATATAATGGTATGGAGAAAACAATAATGATGTCTTGTTTTAAATCTTTAATTTATATAGAAGTACATTTCACAGAAGATCAGTATGTTATGCAGAAAATAATTGTTCCGGAGTGACATGGTGACAACAATTTCAGACAGATAGCTGACACTTCTTATCATTCGCCTCTGGCACTGTTAATAATCTGAATTTTATAATTTCATGTATATGACAGAGGCCCACAGTGTCCCTACAACTGTACTACAGAGAAATAGGCATGTGCCTGTGTTATCTTTACACACCGCTTGGTATCTTAAATTATTCTTCTCCAGAACCAATGACGTTAGGGGAGAATATCTTCAGAATACAGCATTTAATAAACTATATCACATTTCATAGAACATATTTAACAGAAAATAAAACATTGCATGAATTGAGAAAGTAAGGTTACATTCTTCTCGATGGACATTGTACTTGGATGGTGTAATACAACCATGTGCTTTAAGTCTTGCTGTCATAATATGGCTATACAAGGTTTGAAAAGCTACAGTAACTTTCAATAAATAATATAACATTACAATTATAACCCTTCTATTAAACTAAAGCCCCTACTGTCATGATTCGAACATTCTGTGATCAGGGCATGCTGAGCTATCATTTCAGTGAGTGACAGCTCAGTTGTCCTACCTGGAGCTGGGATGTGATGAGCTGTCGGTGTTTTAAATGACAGCTCAGTTGTCCAATTCTATAAGGGAAGGTTCTGTGTTTCTCCAGGAGTTCCCTTTTCCTTGTGATTGCCCTGCTACTTAACTGAGCAGTTTTTTTTCCAGAACACAGGCAGTCTCAGCATTCAGTTCTGTATCTGTAAGTGGTGTTCTGGTCATCGTTCCCAGACCTCTGACCATCATCTGACCGTCCTTTTGCCTAGTCCTCTTGCTATTATCTGCAACTTTCCAGATATTGTGACTCTGTACTATTAGTGTATCTGACCATGCTTCTGTCTATTCCATTATTCTTTGACATGCTATCCTGGTATCTGACCCAGAAATGCTTGACAACCTGGCATATTAGTGACTAGTGTCACATTAAGACTGCTTTTTTTATGCAACTATAAATCCAGTGCGTACATTCTGTGATCATGTGGTTAATGTGATGCAGATGGTTCAGGATCTAGCCATGGAACATCAGAATTTAGAATTCTTACAGTTCTAGCTACAGGGTCAGTTTTCCATTACCTTTGCTTCCGAAAGTTCTACACACCGAACCTTTGACTTCTGAACCTTTTGACATGCAGAAGGTCTCTCTCAAACCTCTGGTGGCACTTCCTATTAAATTTTCGGAATTGAAAGACCAGTTTAGAGTTTTTAGGGAAAGCTGTAAAGTATACTTTACCTTGCAACTACAGTCTTCAGGAAATGAAGTCCAGCAAGTCTAAATAATTATGTCCCTATTGCCATGCTTGGGAATTTTCTTTGTCCACCAGCCCCAGAATGTTCTTCTGTTTATGCCTTTTTTGATGCATTAGGATTGATCTATTATGAACCTGACAGGGTCCAGGTGGAAGAGACTAAAATCATAATCCTGATGCAGGTCCCCCACATCCCTAAAAACTATAATCTGAGTTTCAGCAATGGTCCTCTGATGCAGGTCTCAGGTGTCAGTTCTACTGAGGTCTTTCAGATACTCTTAAGGACGCTCTGGCAATGCATACTCTACCTTGTTACTTGAGAGAGGCTATTCATATGGATAGTATAATTCGAGAGAGATGTAATGTACGACAGGAGGCTTTCGGAATTCAACCAGCACAAGGGTTCTTGAGAAGAGAATCTTGGACTCTGCCTCTATTTTGGTCGCACTGAACATTTCCTTTAGGAATACTATTGCCATTGACAAGTTGCTGTTACTCCAGAATCCTGTTCAGCTGGCAACAGAGAAATTCACGCTCAGAGTGGAAACACTTCATTTCAAATACATCTCCTGTTAAGTTATGAATAACTTTCCTATATGGTTCAAAACGAAATTGTGATCCAAGCTTTCTTTATTCTCCTCCTACGCGTTTCAGTGCCCACCTGGCACCTTCATCAGGGAATCCCTGATGAAGGTGCCAGGTGGGCACTGAAACGCGTAGGAGGAGAATAAAGAAAGCTTGGATCACAATTTCGTTTTGGGTCTTCCTTGATGTTTCTGGCAGGCGGGCCGGAGTACACCTTTTCTTCCTGAAATTTCTGGTCTAACCCCACGTGCGTGGAGTCGGTGGAGGTCCAGCAGCAGCCATCAGGATACTATCCTACATGCACACAAGCCAGTTGTGGGTCGCACAACTGGAGTAGGTGAGTGAATCACGTTTCTCACCGTTGTACCTTAGTGTCTAGTGATAAGGGCACTATTGCGCCTCTTGTCCCCCTCCCCTCTCTCTTTCCTATATGGTTGGCGTTTGGAATTTCATGGCTGCATATTCATACCTGTCATTGATTGGGTTCAGAAGGATAATGCTAAATGGAGTCCCTATTTTCATAATAAATGTTAACATTTTGTACAGAAATTAGTGGTTCTCAGTCCTTGTCTCAATTTCTATGAATTAAACAAAATTACAGTTAAGAACACTTACCCACTCCCACTAATGCCCAACCTATATAATCAGTTTAGGGGGCGAAATGGAGCTTCAAAATTGATCTCAGATGGGTTCATAACTGGAAAAGCATTCAGAACGGTGATTAGTGGAAGACAGCATTTATAACGTCTGAGAGCCTAATTGAAACTCTTGCTATGCCTTTTGGATTAACCAATGTGCCAGCAGTTTTTCAAAACTTTATGAATGATATCTACTCTGATTGTATTGGAAGGGTTATCATTGTCTATCTGGGCAATATTCAATTTTTTTGGCCTCATCTGGATTCATTGTACGAACATGTCCATTTTTTGTTTTACAAAAGCTCAGAGAAAATTGTTTGTTTGGTAAGTTGGAGGAATGTACTTTTTCTGTACAAAAAAAATTGTTCCTGGGGTTCATTGTTTCAGCTGAACAATTTAACATGGATTCTGGGAAAGTGCAGGCCTAATGGATTACATTCAATGTAGGGATATTAAAGCATTGCAATGGTTCTAGGATTTGCCATTTACTCCAAAAAAAGATTAATAGTTCATACAGTGAGACCCGTAGAAGCACCACACGGGCGTGAAACAGTTCACCATTGTCAATGCTCCAATTTCCCCTCCATGCACTGTATGTAATCTGCATTAACAAAAATTCTAATTCATCCCTGGTAAATTCCGCTTTTCCTTCTTGTACATTGCAAAAAAAGGTTAAGATAGCATGTAATCCCTCTGAACTTTGCTTCTGATATGGTGTACAATTTATCTCAAAATTCTGAAGAACGATTTGCAAAAAAATAGGGATAGAATTGTCATTCCCCTATACATATCACCCTGAAACCAATGGACATGCAGAGAGGACAGAGAGGACAAATCAGTTGTTGGAGCAAATGAGAAGGTGTTTCATGGCAGCTTACCAGAAGGACTGGTCGTCATGTTTACCTCTTGTGAAATTTTACCTTCAACAGTCAGGTCAATCAGTCCACTAGGAACCCTGCCATTTTTTTGTAATTAGGGTCTTCATCCCTATTTTGGTTTATTTTGTAGGATGAGTTCTGGATGTCCTGGAGTAGGGGTAGCCAAACAGAACCTTGGGAATGTCTGGAGGGAGGTTCAAAAGAATACTGAGGTAGCTCAACTATGTAAAAAATGGAAGCCCAATTGGAAATTTTCGGCAGGCCCTGTCTACAAGGTAGGAGATAAGGTTTGGTTATCTTTTAAAAACATTTTGCTGAAGGTGCCATCAACTGAGTTGAGTCCTAAATTAATTGGCCCTATCCTCTGCAGAATTTTCACAGCCCACCCCCAAAACCTCTTTCCAGGTCCAGTGGAAAAATATTCTTGTTTACCATTGACTTGCTATTGTTTGTTTGTTATTTGGTACAAATACACAAATATTGAAAAATATTCGGCACAAATGATCTGAACCTGAATGTTTCATTATTTGTCCAGATAGATGAGCGGCACTCGTGCTTCTTAGATAATTCCAACTTTATTCATCGTAGTTGCATGTTAAAGGGAAAAGTGCTTATGGGGAGGGAGAGGCTGGAGGTGACGGCAGCCGTTTCGCAGAGACTTCTGCTTCTAAGGGCTCTACACAGGATCACTGACACCAGTTTTTTTTTGTTTTTTGTTTTTTATGGAGAGTACCTGGTGTTTTATTCCAAGAGAAGATTTTTGATTCCTCATAGTCCATCTTATCCCTGATGAACTTATCCCTTTTTTGATTTTTAACCTCTTGTAATGGGATTAATTTTTTATCCAGCTTCTCTAAAAAGGACTTCCAGGCTGCTTTACTTAATCTTGCTTCAAGATTACTCTTAAGGCTAATCAGTTCCTTAGTAACAGAGTGATGGTCTTCCTCATTCTGTTTTAAAACCAGCTCCAGAAACTTTTGTGAGGATTCAAGCTGGATCTTCTCCCACTGCTTAATGAAGCCAGAATTAGCATTGCTGAACGCAGGTGTTTTTACCACCCTGAGGCCTCTAGGGACCCTTTGACTTTGCTTATAAGAAAGTAGTGACTGTACTGTCCAAAACAACCGCATTTCTTTCTCAGCCAAGTTAGTAATACGCAGTTGCAAGCTTTTTTTGGTCATAACCGCTGCTATATCCTTGGTGTTACACTCCACAAAAAATGTTGCAGCATCCTCCCTCCCCGACAAAATCCATGCAGACGATGTGGCGGTTTGTTCCTCATCCATTACTATTGCAATTGCAGCTTTAATGGTTCTTCAGGTATTCAAAAACCGGTCGTGCTCTACGGTATATATAAGCAAATTATCGAGAGAGTATGAAAAACCGGGCACTGACCTTTCGTTCCACCTGGAACCATGAGGTGAGGATAGAGGCACGTTGCTCAGCTACTCAGCATGAGATCAAGCGAATGTCCAGATAGATGAGCGGCACTCGTGCTTCTTAGATAATTCCGACTTTTTTCATCTTAGTAGCATGTTACAGGGAAAAGTGCTTATGGGGATGGAGAGGCTGGAGGCGACGGCAGCCGTTTCGCAGAGACTTCTGCTTCTACGGGCTCTACACAGGATCACTGACACCACCTCTATATGGGTGGTAACAGAGTCTCCCAGGTGAACTTAATTAAAAACAGGATCAGGATAATGTGTGTGGAGTTGATCTGTTTCGGTACTCACTTAATACAGTCTGTTCCTTGGTCTGTGAATGAAGGTATGTGTTTGAGCAACTAGACATGTCTTAGACATTGTGTTTCCAGCACCAGCCATTGTAAGATATAGTTTTCATTTTTGCTTGTGATTTTTCAGAGTCATGTGTATTATACCACTGTTGCTTCCACTGCTAGTCCTAAACTATATGTTACCTGTAAGATTTTATGAATGTTAATCATCTTTGTTTTTAATTAAGTTCACCTGAGAGACTCTGTTACCACCCATATAGAGGTGGTGTCTGTGATCCTGTGTAGAGCCCGTAGAAGCAGAAGTCTCTGCGAAACGCCTGCCGTCGCCTCCAGCCTCTCCCTCCCCATAAGCACTTTTCCATGTAACATGCAACTACGATGAATAAAGTCGGAATTATCTAAGAAGCACGAGTGCCGCTCATCTATCTGGACATTCGCTTGATCTCATGCTGAGTAGCTGAGCAACGTGCCTCTATCCTCACCTCATGGTTCCAGGTGGAACGAAAGGTCAGTGCCCGGTTTTTCATACTCTCTCGATTATTTCATTATTTGCCCATCACTAGCCTTTGCATGAAAATTTTGACAGAGGGTAATAAATCCTGCCACTAGATAAGCCACATAGAATAGAATATATTCAAATGTAAACTGTGAGATTTCTTACTGATCATATTATTAATAGACAAATAATATGATTGTTGCACAGTATAAAATAGTAATATATCTGTTTTTAATTATTTAAGCTACTTCTAAAACAGATGTGGTCTGAGCCTATTTTAAACCACATTTTCAGGATGCTTAGCCAAACCATTGTGTAAACGTTGAAATATATTTGTGGCTTTCAAAAAGAATGTATTGTATTTGAGTCTACGTGTGGTAGGTTTTACCAGGTTAGAAATGTGATTCTGTTAAATCTGGCATCTCTCGAAGCACTGGAATAGAGGACACCATATTCCAGTTTCAATTCATGTTAATTTATATAATCCATTTGTTTTTGTTAGCTTTTCTTGGGGTGATGTATATATCATATACTGTCTGATGCTTGAGAACAAAAATACAAGTAGTAAAAGATATAAACTTGATATTGGCAATTTAAGCAATTACTGGTCTTCTTTAGCAATGCCCTAGACAAGACCCATGCCAGCATCCAAGTACTTCCAATCACAGTAGTTTACCCTGCTGTCAATGGTGACCGTGGCATTTAGAAGTATGGATATGGGGATGGTAGGTGTACAACACAGAGCACAGAAAAAAAATCAAAATGGATAAATTGCTGTTTTATGGCCTCTTTTCCTCCAAAAAATGAAATAAAAAGATATAAGTCATATGGACCCCAGAACAGTATTGATAAAAACTATAGGTCTCATGCAAAAAAAAGCCTTCAATCAATCCAAAAATAAAAAATATATATGTCTTGGAATATATTGATGGAAATTTGAAAGAGGAGAGTGGCCCACTGCATATCCGTGGACCAATAGCCTGCATTAATGTGGATCCAAAAAGTGTCTTAAAGGGATCCTGTCACCTCCAAAACACCTCCTAACCTACCAAAACATGTCCCTGCACCATCCTATCACTAATCTCACACTCCTTTTGTCTCCTAAAAGCATCCAGTGAAAGTGCATAAAAACGTTTTAATACTCACTCATTAGTGATTATAATTAGCAGTGGCTATATTCTTTAGTCACCATGGAGGGCTGTTTTGCAGCTCCAGGATCCACCCTGTCTCTTTGTGTTTGCTGTGCTTGTGCAGTTACCGTCCCCCTCTCTATCACTCACAGAATGCAAATCATTAGTCCTGCCTTCAGTTTCAGTTTCACAGAAGCACAGACAGAGAGAGGGCTGGATCCTGGATCTGCAAAACAACACCCCCTGGTGACTAAAGAATATAGCCCCTGCTAATTATAATCCCTAATAAGTAAGTATTAATACATTTTTCTCCACTTTCACAGGTTGCTTTTAGGAGACAAAAGGAGTGTGAGATTAGTGAATGGATGCTGCAGGGACATGTTTTGATAGCTTAGGAGGCGTTTTGGAGGTGACAGGATCCCTTAAGCGCATGTTCATTGCATCTGAATGATATGCAAATTAATTTGAATGGCACTATCATCCAATATCAGACACATCCCAAGGAAAAAAAGGAGAAACTGTCTTCTATTAGTGGACAAGCTTAAGAAAGCATTTAAAAAAAGATTCTGAATCTTTAGATTCAACCTCTGGACCTTAGTACAAAGCAGAATACTAAATCTAATCACTCAAAATATATTTTAACAATTATATATTCAACTTTATAGCAAACATTTTCAGAAAAAAATAGAAAAAAAAATACAATGTGTTAACCATATGGTGCCCAGCTCTGAACCCGTCAATCCATATGTATGTTACTTTTTACCTTTGAATACTATCATTATATACAAATGCATCTCAATGAATCAGAATATCATCAAAAAGTGAATTTATTTCAGTAATCATCAAAAAGTGAATTTATTTCAATAATTCAATACATAAAGTGAAACACATTTATTATATAGAGTCATTACAAACAGAGGAATCTTTTTAAAGTTTTTATGTATGTTAATGTTGATGATTATGACTTACAGACAATGAAAACCCAAAATTCATTGTCTCAGAAAAGTACAATAATTAACATAAAACACCTGCAAAGGCTTACTAAACGTTTAAAATGGTCCCTGATGGTGGGTTTACACACACCAATTTATCTGTTCAATCTCTGAACCAATCTCTGGTTGCAGTGAAATCATGGATACATTGCTCCATGTTGTACACAGCCACAAAATGGAGCAATGTATCCATGATTTCACTGCAACCAGAGATTGGTTCAGATATTGAACAGATAAATTGGTGTGTGTAAACCCACCATCAGTCTAGATCAGTTCCATACAAAATCATAGGGAAGACTGCTGACTTGACAAATGTCCAGATGTCAGTCATTTACTCACTTCACAAGGAGGGTAAGCCACAAAAGGTCATTGCTACAGAAGCTGGCTGTTCACAGAGCGCTGTATCAAAGCATATTGATGGAAAGTTGAGTGGAAGGAAAATGTGTGGTAGAAAAAGGTGCTCAAGCAACGAGGATAAACTTAGCCTCGAAAGGATTGTTAAGAAAAGGCCATTCAAATATTAGAGGAAATTCACAAGGAGTGGACTGCTGCTGGTCAGTGCTTCCAGAGCCTCCACACATAGATATATCCAGGACATGGGCTACAACGCATTCCTTGTGTCAAGCCACTCATGACCAATAGACAACACAAGAAGTGTCTTACCTGTGCAAAGGAGAAAAAGAACTGGACTGTTGCTCAGTGGTTCAAGGTGTTGTTTTTGGATGAAAGTACATTTTGTATTTCACTTGGAAATCAAAGTCCTACAGCCTGGAGAAATAGTGGAGAGGCCACAATCCAAACTGCTTGAGGTCTAGTGTGAAGTTTCCACAATCTGTGATGATTTGGGGAGCCATGTCATCTGCTGGTGTAGGTCCACTGTGTTTTATCAAGACAAATGTCAGTGCTGACATCTATGAAGAAATTTTACAGCACTTCATGCTTCCCTCTGCCGACAAGCTTTTTGGAGATGGAGATTTCATTTTCCAGCCAGACTTGGCACCTGTCCACACTGCCAAAAGTACCATTGGTTTAATAACCACATTATTACTGTGCTTGATTGGCCAGCAAACTCGCCTCACCTAAACCTCATAGAGAATCTATGGGGTATTATCAAGAGGAAGATGAGAGACACCAGACCCAACAATGCAGACAAGCTGAAGGCTGCTATCAAAGCAACCTGGGCTTCCATAACACCTCAGCAGTGCCACAGGCTGATTGCCTCCATGCTACACCGCATTGATGCAGTAATTCAAGCAAAAGGAGCACCGACCAAGTATTAAGTGCATTTACTGTACATGCTTTCCAGTAGGCCAACATTTATGAGTTAAAAATCATTATTTCAGTTGGTCTTATATAATATTCTAATTTTCTGAGATAATGAATTTTGGATTTTTATTAGCAGTAAGCCATAATCATCAACATTGACAGAAATAAATACTTGCAAAAGATCACTCTGTAATGACTATAATTAATTCAGTATATGTTTCACTTTACGTATTGAATTACTGAAATAAATTCACTTTTTGATGATATTTTAATTTATTGAGATGCACTTGTACACCAGTAAAATGCAATTTCTTTACATAATTGCAAGAAACAAATCAATTTTAGTTTAGAAATTGAAATAGTGTTAGTATATTCCGTAGGAAGTAAACTGATGAGCAGTGACCACAGACAGCCAGGTTTAAAAACTGCTACAGGGCAAAAAATAAAATTAGAGGTTAAGTACCCATCAAAGTCAAGGTCACCAGGACTCTTTTTTCCAGCAGTAAAAAAATCCAGAAGGTGGTTATCTGAAAATTATTTGGCACCTCGTATTTTGAAAGAGATGAAAGAAGAGGAGAAAGGTGAAAAGAGTCAAATCAAACTAGGGCGGAGGTGATGATTAGGTCAGGTGACACATAGTAAAGACAAAAAATAAAGAGATCAAAGAACAGAAAGGCAATTAGACGATCAAAGAATCAAGAAACATGTTACGAAATACAATGGCAGATTTGAAGAAATTAATATTTCCAGGCTCTCTGGGAAATTATCAAAAAGAAGAATTTCATAATATACATTACAGTTGCCAACTCAGCTATGTACTCCAACACTGACTCTGGATGTAATGTATGGATGTAATGATATTCAGCCCAGTATGTGATCAAAGCATTATGAGTTGACTTTGGATATCTAGGTATATATATATATATATATATATATATGTAAATAGGCAAAAAAATGGAACAGCACAATACACCTAATACATCAGGTGCAAGCCCTCCTACCACGAATCCTTAGGTTCAATTTATAGGTGAAAGAAATGGACAGCCTTCAAAAGTATAAAGTTGTTGATTTATTAACCATAATCAGGTGCATCTCAGTGAATTAGAGTGTCGTAAAAAAAATTCTAATTTTTTCAGTAATTCAATGCATAAAGTGAAATGCATATATTATATACAGTCATTAAAAACAGTCATTAGTTCTGTAAATGTTGATGATTATGGCTTACAGCTAATGAAAACCCAAAGGTCATTATTTCAGAAAATTAAAGTAGGGAGGATACAGGGTCTGAGAGATAAAATATTAACTAAATAGTTATCAGAGGCTTCACGTTCTGTGGTTGTGAGAGTCACAACCACTAAAAAAGCATATCACATAAAATCATTTAATTAAAGTAGAGAGGATGAAGGGTTAAAAACGGCGCTGCCATATTCCATGACACATCAATGGGTGAATATAATATTAATTTATTAGTCAACACGTTTCAGGGTTCCCTGAAACACCCTTAATTATGGCAATATGATATTGATTTGTCCCGAGGAAGGGGCCAGGGATTCCTGAAATGCATTGACTTTTTAACCCTTGCAGCGTTGTTTTTAACCCTTCATCCTCCCTACTCTATATGCACCACACTGGGGACTGCAGCAGCCATGATATGCTTTTATAGTGGTTGTGACTCTCACTACCACACAAGGTGAGTTTCTGATACCTATTTAGGTAATATTTTATCTCTCAGACCCTTAATTCTCCCTACTTTAATTTTCTGAGATAATGACATTTGGGTTTTCATTGGCTGTAAGCCATAATCATCAACATTAACAAAAAAAAAACTTGAAATAGATCACTCTGTTTGTAATTAATCTATCAAATATATATGTTTCACTTTGTGTATTCAATTACTAAAATAAATTAACTTTTTGATGATATTCTAATTTATTGAGATGCACCTGTACATACATATATGATACAGGAATAAGTTATTATTAATATCACTAGATGGAGGCCCAATGTTATCGCATCGAGAGGGTGGTGATGGCACAATGGGGATGGGCTCTGTGGCCATCTCTCCCCCCGTACACTCTTCGACTGCCCATTCTCTCTTCCCGCATGTGCTGTCTTCTTTGAGCTGCCTTCCTCCTGTGCACTTTCTCCTCATGTGCTCTCTCCTTTGAATTGTCTCCCTATGTGTGCGCTTCCCCTTTGTGTGCTGTCTCTTCTCCCCTCATGTGCTCTGTTCATTGAGCTGTCTTCCACCTGTGTGCTCTCCTCCCTGTGTGTAATGTATGTAAATAAATGCATTTTTCCTTAACAACCTGTTTCTGTGTTTATTTTTATTGATAAAGTGTTTAATTTCCTGGTAAAAAATGTGTAGGGTTTCACTGCACTTTCTATTGCCAGCGCAGATAAACCAAGCAGCTACTGGCTGCCAACTCTCGCCGCCTGGTGTTACCTTCACTGGCAATGAAAAATACAGAGGAGACCTATTTTTTTTACTTATTTAAATAAATAATTTAAAAAAAAATTAATGTTGGTTTCGCTGTATTTTTTATTGCCAGCCAAGGTAATCCAGGCAGCTGATGGCTGGAATTCTCAGCCTTGTATGGCTAAAGCATTCTTGGCCCCCTTACGCTGAAAATTACAGCCAGTAGCCGCCCCACAATTGGCGCCTATATGAGAGATGCCAAAACTGGCAGTTAACCCACCCTTCCAGTTGCCGTGTAGCAGTAGCAGACTGGTTAATAAAGGGGTTGATGACAGCTTTTTTGAAAGTAGTCGATATGACAGCTGGCCATTAGCAATACTTTTAATAGAGAGAAAAAAGAGACAGAGAGAAATCTTTTATTACATACAAAATAGACAGAGATGCCTTGTTATCCATTTTATTAGCCCCCACCAAGTTCCCCTCTGATGTAATCGTGTAATTACTGTAATCTTTCAGTGGGGTGGGGTGAAGTGTTACACTGCCACCATCTTTGTATACCTAAGTGTCCAAAGATGGCGGCCGCGTAAGTGTGCATATGTGTATGTGTGTACCCACCACATCATGTGACCCGCCGCGTGTGTATATGTGGACCCGCTGCATCATGTGACCCACCATGTGTGTGTATATGTCTATGCTCCTACGCATGTCATGTGACCGCCGGTGTGTGTGATTGGGGCGGAAGGGGAGACTGGCAGGAGGGGGAGACTGGGGCGTAACGGGAGCCCGGCAAGATGGGGAAATAAGGCTTACGGAGAGGTGGGGTGGACTGCTGTGAGATAGGAGGGGGAAAGCGGGCAACGGGCTGTGGGGACCGGTCAATGTGTTGGGTGGCGGAGATGGGTGCAGCGGCAGTGTAGGGTCTGTCAGCCGGGAGTGCGGCGATCACCATATTGGAAGACCAATCAGTTGGGTGTTCCAATATGGCGGTCGACGCACTTCCGACCGGCGCGGTGACTTATGGGATTTGGAGACGTCCAGACAGAAGTGAATGACAGAGACATTAAGGCAATTATATATTAGATAGCCATTAAAAGAGTGGATGTATAAGGATAACCTTTTCTTTAGCAATATGCAGTAATTTCCCGGGGCTGGAGAGAAAAGTGAAGAAATAACTAACGATGAAACTAAGAAATATTTTTTGCTATCTGCTAGCGTTTTAGTGAATATAAGGAGAGATCTGCTGTTTCTAGAAACCGTGTAACATTAGTCCATAAGGCTATGCCCCCTTCCGTTTTCATGTCTTTATGTAGGCTGCCAAGTATTCTTTATACAACTTAAGAGTGAAGAGGTGCTTTCATTATTTTTAAAGTATATAACATGCATGAAATCAGAGTATAGAAAGGCAAAGTGTTCTTTCCACATTTATACATAACCCTGAATTAATGATGATAACCAATGGTGTACTAATAGGGGATGCGAAGGTGCCAACCTCACCTGGCGCCCAATGCTTTTGACCTCTTTGCAACTCATGGTAGGTTGTGGGTCTGATTTATATTGATTTGATAGTGGTCCATGAATCTTTATGTTATACTTCTATTACTTTGCTGTAAAAAAATATCCCAACTTTTAAAATAGTATTGCTGGTTAAAGAACTACAAGTTGCAGTGACTTCTAAGCGAAGGCTGCTGAGCAGAATGCAGGCTGGATTTTAACTGCGGGGGCTTTAGATAAGTGCATAACACAGGAATCTCCAACTCCATGCCTCGAGGGCCGCCAACAGTGCATGTTTTCAGGATTTCCTTTAGTATTGCACAGGTGGTAGTTGAATCACCTGCATAGGTAATCATTCCAACCCATGTGCAATACTAAGGAAATCCTGAAAACCTGCACTGTGTGCAGCCCTCAAGACCTGGAGTTGGGGATCCCTGGCATAGAACAATATCATAGTTGTGATAACTGTGTAATTGTTGCAATTGTCTGATTGTGTTGCTGCTAAAGAAAAAAAATGTGATTTTGTAATTTAATATTAAGTCAAGTAAGTTGTTCTGCCTTCTTCCACGTGTGGTACTGTGGATATCCAGCATACAGCTTAACCCTCGTGCACTTCCCCAGTAAACAGACTGTATGGGTGCTTAAGTCTTGATTTTAGCAACCTACTCCAATTGTCCTCCAATCTATAATAGTTATTGTGAAGAGTATGCAAAGTACCCTGGAAGGGTGAGATCATTAATCAGGAGTTGATTTGATTAATGCCATTGATGGATTTTGTATTAATTGAATACCACTCTTGTCTGACCCGGCTTCTTAGGATGGTAAACTCCGAAGATGGGTAAGTACCAACACTCCTCTGAGTGTCGAAGTGCAAGTGCAGTCTCTGCATGGTTGTTCTGAAATATCTTCCCCATAAAGGTAAAGAAATGTTCCTTAATCTCAGGCAACTTCTGAAGTTTGTGTCAGAGGGAGATGAATTGATGTAGACCAGCTTCCTGTTGTTGGGTAGGCATTTTCTCCATGGCCGGAAAGGTAGAGGTGCGACTCAACTGTTTGACTTGTCTTTGACTATTACTCGATCCATGAGGTCTAAGGACATCTTGTCTTCTATGGACATCACTGCCTTGTTGTCTTCCTTTGTCCTGTGAGAGACTGTACATCCTATGTGGTCTTGTTCACCTTCACAAGCGTGGTCTTCGTTGGAAGAAACTGAGACAGGGCAAGGCAGGGAAGTGCTGCTCGGTAATTCTTTCACCAGCAGACTATTCTGACATGGCTGGAAGAGAGATGGACATTCATTTTCTAGTGTGCTGGTGAGTATACTGTTGACTGAGACTGGCTTGCGTGCTCCTCCTAGACAGACTTCTCCTACAATTACCCATGCAAGGTCGAGCATCTGTGCGTATGGAGCCGTTGATATACTCTCTAGTCTTGTAGACTTGTAGTATATCTCTTTCTAGTAGTAAAGCTATTGGATCTTCTTGGTCCAACTCAGGTATCAGATGAGCTATATGCTTCAGGTGGGGATGATGTGCTACTACTTCCCGTGAAGGTATCTCAGACCTGTTGTCAGGAATCTAGTTGCACTCCAGGATGGTCGGTAGCGATAGGCAGGTCTGGCCATCTATGAGCTCCACTTTGTATCCGGTTGCTTTCCTCCCCGCCGTCTCAACTGTACCTGAACACGTATTCAAAGAGTAGGGAGCACCATGGTGGCTAGGTCAGTGCTGGGACGAGCCAGTGTGATGTAATAATGTCTAGTGTGTGGTGCATCACCATACCTGTTGCACGCTCCCGACTTCGGATAGTCTGTATAGTACCACTCTTTAGGGCGGGACGGGAGCTTTGCTTTCTGTTCGTTGGAATAGTAGCTGCGATTTACATCTCTATGCTGGATGCCTTCTCATTTGTAGTAGCGAAGTTCAGGGTTGAATCGCCGCTGGTCGGCGTGGGCTGGTCGATGTAATGCGTCAGGGCTGTCATCGAATCTGGAATGTTGTTGGATATACTCTGCGATGTGCTGTGTTGGATCCTGCTGGACTAGATCTGGTGCAAGAACATTGCTGTGTCTCTCATAATCGTCATTCTGCATAGCTTCCAAGTACTCTGCTTTAGCTATTGCAGCTGCTGTCTCTTTTTCTGTAACAAGTCTTTCTAGAGACGCTCGAAAGCAGGCACTCTCTGCTTCTTGCTCTGCCTGGAGACGTACGGTTTCTGCCTGCATGTGCGTTTTTTCTGCTTCTTGCTCTGCTTGTCTTAGTTTTAGTAGCATCTCTTGTGCGGAGAAGGAGGGCCTCGCTTTGGCCGCCTCGGCTTCGGCGTGAGCGACAGCAGCAAGCTCTGCTATTCATGACTTACTAGAGTCTGTTCATGACCTCGTTTTGAGTGAGGATGTGTTGCTTTGAGACACTGTGCTTAGCTGAACTGCTGAGTACTTGGCGGGAAACTAAGTCTATGTGTGGATGGGCTTCTGCTTGGTGGGAATGGTGTTGCACTCTCTGGCGGGTGGCGCTCTCGTTACTGCGGCTATATGAGGGCTGTTGTGATTCCCGTATGAGTGCAGCTTGGGTGTTGGCAGTCCTACACAGTCTGATCAATTACAGCCTGTGACCGGCTATTAGTTTTTCTGGGGGTAGTCTGCAGACAGCTGGGTGCTTCAGTGCAGACCCGAGTCTATAGATAAATGGGTTTGGCGTGGCTGGAATTGTGCTGTGCTTGCTGGGAGGGGGCTGCGCTCTTGTTCCCTGCAGCTGTAGGGTGGCTGCTGTAATACCCATATGCGGTGCAGCGTGGGCATTAGCAGTCCCGTACAGTCTGTTCAACTATAGCCCATTTTACTGGGCCAGCTAGTCGATTCCTCCTAGCTTAGCGATCCATTTTTACTTTTCTGCCTTCTTCCACGTGTGGTGCTGTGGATATCCAGCATACAGCTTAACCTTCATTCACTTCCCCAGTAAACAGACTGTATGGATGTGGTAAAAACTGTAATACAAGGTATAGAATAATCACAGTCAGTACTGGGTACATTAAAGAAACTAGCACTGCAGTAATATAACACAGAGTACAATTAACATGAGTAACTAGGGCAAAGGTCATTGCAACAGGATCTACTCTATATAGAAATGCATCTATCTGCATACTGTACAAGGGGTATTATGGCTAAGATAGATTCTACACAGTGGCTGTATAATAACCTATATACACAGATTCTACACGATAACACATCTAACTACATATAGTACATGAATATGCTGGGATTCAGGATTACAGATCATGATATACCTCATTTCTATTACACTGCACAATGGCTGCAGTCTACACCTGCTTACACAGATGCCAGCATAAACATGTAACTGCATTTCACTCTTACCGGAATCATCTGACAAGAGGAAAGTTAAGAAAGAGGGGATAGGAGCCAGGGACATGTGTCTTATCTTCTCAGGAGCTCAGATGAATGTCTGCCTTCTCCTTCATCCAGGAGAAGCAGGGGGAGGTCCCTTCTAAATTCTTAAAGAGGAAAACACTACCAGAGAGTGTCAAGTGTATTTGAACAGCAAAAATGAGTATCTGGTGACCCCTATGGGTTATAACTGGTATTAACTACGAACATTTCCATTCCTGCTCATAAATGGGCAGAACATAAGTGTTTCTAGCAGTCATGCCTGTTCCAGTGAGTCCTAAGCAAGGGCTGCTGAGCAGAGTAAGGGCTGCATTTTAAGTGCAAACTGCAGATAAATGCATAGTCAAGCACAATATCATTATTTATGATAACTGTGTAAAAGTTGTATTTGTTTGGGGTATTGCATGTCTGTTTTTCTGTCAGCGAGCGATAGCCGCGGCAACTAGCCGGTAAGTTGCACCGTCTGACATCTCCCCGGCGATGTTGTCAGGGATGCGCGCTCCCTCGATCCCCGGCAACATCGCGGCGATATGTCCCTGTGTGACGGTACCTTTAGACTTTTCCTCTGATTGTTCCACTCCTGGTTTTGGCTACAAAAACTGCAACAGCACTTGCGTAAAAATACACAGCAAACACGCAGCGCGTGAACACACCCTAAGGGCTCAGGCACACTCTCCTAGTTACATCCGAGTTTGATGGACAAGACTCAGAACAAGCTGGAGCAGTGACCCTGAAATCCAGGTCTTCAAAGGTGGTGTTTTCCGAAATGCTGCCAGTGCCATGGGCATCAATAGAAAGACAGCAGGAAATTAGAGAGATAAATTGTTTATAGTTTATAAATTGATGCAGGAAGGAATGGAGGGTGCAGCTATGTTGGGAGAAAATGGTCAGATGGGTGGTGGGGCTTTTAAACTAGGATCTGGGGGGAGGGAGAATATTTGTACAAAAATAGGGGTAGACAGAGTGACACAGTATGGGTCAATGAGGATTTAAGGGGGCTAGGTCATGCAAGGAAAGTAGGGAGGTGAGTATAGGATTAATAAAAGTGCTAATATTAAATGTCTGCTGTCAAATCCAAGAAGCCTTGCAAAGAAAATTAATGTATTAGATACTCTTATGTCAGACTAAGATGTGGTGCGCATGGATGGATGAGAGCCATGACTGGGGGACAAACCTAGAGGGTCACACTACATTCAGAAGGGGTAGCAAAGAAAAAAAGGTGGAGGGGTGTGTGTATTTTGGTTAAATATAACTTAAGATCTGTGCTCAATAACGAAATTGGGGGTAGCTGTGACAAAATAGAGTCAGTATCGGTAAATGTACATGGGGATGGTAATAATGGAAAGCTGTTAATTGGAGTTTGCTATAATCCTCCCAATATAGCTGAACAAAAAGAGGGATGAAATACTGCAACAAATTTAAAAAGCAGTAAATAAAAAAATGAGTACTTATTATGGGGATTTTACCTATCCAGACTTTCAATGCGACAAAGAATCTTCTGATTGTGCTAAAAGCTGCAAGTTCTAATCTACGAATCAAGACAGTTACCTCTCAGCTAGCATATGAAGCAACCATGGAGATAAATTGCTGAATCTGGTCTTGTCTAGCGATGAGCGAATCTGCTTGTCACTGTTCGGTATTCGCACAGATATCACGGTATTGGGGTCACTCGGTCCTCAACGAGTATACGTGTGTTTGCCTCGTGAGATTCAGGTGTCCTGTCCAGCATGTTTGGCGTCTGATTTTCAGCCACTAAACATGCTTGGCTTGCTTGCCAATCAAGGTAATGCCATAGCCATGTTGGTAGTAGCTACTACTGCAATTGGCTGGCCGCCCAGCATTATAGGGTCTATATAAATCCTTGTGCTGTCACCTTGCGTACATTGTATCCAGAAACAGCAGAGTGAGAGCATAGGGATTGAGTGCGCAGTGTGTAGGGAGATTTTTTTGCCATCTAAATATTATTTTTTATTTTTATTATTTATTTATATATATAGCGCCATTAGGTTCCATGGCGCTTTACATGAGGATAGGGGAGACAAGCACAATTACAATAACTCTAGACAATCAGGACATAAAGGTACAGGAGGGGAGGGGACCCTGTCCACGAGGGCTCACAGTCTACGAGGGGCGGGTTAGGATACAATAGGATGGGGGAATGTCAGTTACGGGGCAGTCGCCTGGGTCTCATGGCAGGTTGTAAGCTTGACGGAATAGGTGAGTCTTCAGGTGACACTTGAAGCTTCTCAGGGTCGGACAGTGTCTGACGTGTTCGGGCAGGGAGTTCCAGAGTTTGGCAGATGCACGGGAGAAGGCCTGGACTCGGTGGTGCGAGGAGGAGATGAGGGGGGAGCAGAGGAGGAGTTCTTGTGAGGAACGGAGGTTGCGTGAGGGTAGGTATCGGGAGACCAGGGCAGAGATGTATGGTGGGGACAGGTTGTGTATCGCTTTGTATGCCATGGTTAGTGTTTTGAACTGGGATCTCTTGGAGGCGGGGAGCCAGTGAAGGGCTTGGCAGAGGGGGGAGACAGGGGAGTAGCGGGGGGACAGATGGATTAGTCGGGCAGCAGAATTGAGGATAGATTGGAGAGGTGTGAGGGAGTTGGATGGGAGGCCAGTGAGAAGGAGGTTGCAGTAGTCAAGGCAGGAGATGATGAGGGCATGAATAAGTGTTTTAGCGGTGTCGTGGGTAAGGAAGGAGCGGATCCGTGAGATGTTTCTAAGCTGGAGCCAGAGGGATGTGGAGATGGCTTCGATGTGGGGCTTGAAGGATAGGGATGAGTCAATGATTACCCCGAGGCACTTGGCTTGGGAGACTGGGGAGAGGGCGCAGTCATTGACACAGATGGATAGGTTGGGAAGTGGGGGGGAATTTCTTGAGGGGAAGACTATGAATTCAGTTTTGTCCATGTTGAGTTTAAGGAAGCGAACAAAGAAAAAGGATGAGATGGCGGAAAGGCATTGTGGGATTTTGGAGAGTAGGGAGGTGATGTCGGGGCCAGACAAGTAGATTTTGGTGTCGTCGGTGTAGTTGTGGTACTGGAGGCCGTGGGACTCAATGAGTTGCCCTAGGCCAAGAGTGTATATGGAGAAAAGTGGAACCAGGACCGAACCTTGGGGGACTCCGACAGAACGGGGATAGGGCGAGGAGGAGGTGTGGGAGTGGGAGACACTGAAGGTCCGATCTGCTAGGTATGAGGAGATCCAAGAGAGGGCAAGGTGGGTGATGCCGAGGGGTTCCAGGATCTGGAGAAGATGGGAGTGGTCAACCGTGTCGAAGGCGGCGGACAGTTCGAGGAGGAGGAGGATGGAGTAGTGATGTTTGTTCTTGGCAGCAAGTAGGTCGTTGGTGACTTGTGTCAGGGCTGTTTCGGTGGAGTGGAGGGGTCGGAAGCCGGACTGTAGGCGGTCGAAGTGGGAGCAGGAGGAGAGGTGAGAGGACAGTTCAGAGTGGACGTGCTGTTCGAGTAGCTTAGAGGCAAATGGAAGAGGAGATATGGGGCGATAGTTGGTGACAGAGGTAGGGTCGAGGGAAGGTTTTTTAAGGATGGGCATGATTAGGGCGTGTTTGAAGGCTGAGGGGAAGGCGCCAGTGGTAAGTGATAGGTTGAAGAGGTGGGTAAGGGCTGGGATGAAAATGGAGGTGTGGTTGGGAATGAGGTGGGATGGGAGCGGGTCATGGGTGCTGGTGGTGAGGTGTGATTTCGACAGGAGGGAGGAGAGTTGGTCTTCAGTTATGGGGGGGAAGTGGCTAATGGAGGAGGAGGGCAGTGTAGGTGAGAGGGGGAGTTGTGGGGAAAATTGGCCAAAGCTGTTTCTGATCTTGTCGATCTTCTCCTTGAAGAAGGTCGCAAAGTCTTCAGCAGAGATGAGGGGAGAGGGGGGAGGAGCGGGTGGGCGGAGTAAGGAGTTGAAAGTTTTGAAGAGCTGTTTGGGGTTGCGGGACAGGGAAGTTATTTGGGATGAGAAGAAGGCTTGCTTGGCAGTAGCAAGTGCCGTCTTGAAGTCAGTGAGGGATTGTTTGAACAGAGCAAAGTGCTCGGTGGTGCGGGACTTTTTCCATCTCCTCTCGGCGACCCTGGACACCCGTCTTAGGTTTTTAGTGAGGGTCGTATGCCAAGGTTGCCTGTTAGTGCATGGAGCGTGGAATGTGAGGGGGGGCGGCTAGGTTAAGGGCGTTCGTTATTGTGGTGTTGTATAGGGTGGTGGCAGTGTCTATGTCACCAGCGGAGGGTATGTCGGTGAGAGGGAGGAGGGATTTGGAGAATAAAGGAAGATCAAGATCTCTTAGGTTTTGGCGAGGGTGATCAAGTTTGCGGGGAGGGGGTAGCGTGGCAGGGGAAGAGAGGGCGGAGAAGGTCAAGAGATGGTGGTCAGATAGGGGGAGTTCCGAGGTTGTGAGGTTGGAGAGGGAGCAGAGGGGGGTAAAGATGAGGTCAAGCATGTGGCCTTGTTTGTGGGTGGGAGAGGAGGACCATTGGGAGAGCCCTAGGGAAGTGGTCAGGGAAAGAAGGTTGGAGGCAGCTGGGCGGGGAGTGTCAATGGGGATATTGAAGTCGCCCATGATGGTGGTGGGGATGTCAGCGGAGAGGAAGTGAAGTAGCCAGGTGATGAAGTGGTCAAGGAAGGAGGCAATGGGTCCAGGGGGGCGGTAGATGATGGCTAGTTGGAGGTTGCAGGGGGAAAAGATTCGGACCGAGTGGGCTTCGAAGGAGGGGACAGTGACGGAGGGGGGCGGGGGAATAGGGCTAAATCAGCTAAATCAGCTACATCAGATCTATACTAGATCAGAATAATGTAGGGAGAGTTTGTGGAGCAGGGACAGACTAAACAGTAGTGTTCCATTATCTCCATATTAGAACAAAAGATCCTCTTAGAGCTACATTTCTAGCACACATTGTGTTCTATCTAAAAGTATTTGCCTTTTGGTATCTGTTAAAAAGCTCTGCTCCTTCATCCCCCTGTCATTTTTGAGGTAACAGTTTGCTTGGCCTGTGCCATAAAAATCTGAAATATTAATACGGTCCTAGTGTGCTCTTAAAATCCTGTCAAATAGAGAAGTTGTCTTTTGTGGTATTCATTTAAAAACACTGGTCCTTCTTCCCTCATGTTTGAGGTCACAGATTGCTTGGCTTGTGCCATAAATACTTTAAATCTTAATATGGTGCTAGTGTGCTCTTAAAATCTTGTGAAATAAAGTACTTGCCTTTTGTGGTGTCCGTTAAAAACACTGGTTCTTCTTGCCCTGGTCATTTTTGGGGTCACAGTTTGTTTGGCCTTTGCAATAAAAATCTGAAATATTAATACGGTGCTAGTGAGCTCTTAAAATCTAATCAAATAGATTATTTGCCATTTGTGGTGTCCGTTAAAAAGCACTTGTCCTTCTTCCCCCTGTAGTTTTTGGGGCCACAGTTTGTATGGCCTGTACCATAAAGCCTGAAATCTTAATACGATCCTAGTGTGCTCTTAAAATCCTGTCAAATACAGTACTACCATTTTTTGGTTAAGGTGTAAAAACTGACACCTCTGCACCCTTTGGGGTTACTTTTTTCTTGCCAGCTGAAGTACAGGTGCATCTCAATGAATTAGAATATCATCAAAAAGTTAATTTATTTCAGTAATTCAATACAAAAAGTGAAATACATATATTATATGGAGTCATTACACACAGAGTGATCTATTTCCAGTGTTTATTTCTGTTAATGTTGATGATTATGGCTTACAGCCAATGAAATCCCAAAGGTCTTTAGCTCAGAAACATTAAAGTAGGGAGGATGAAGGGTTAAAAACCGTGCTGCCATATTCCATGAGTCATCAAAGGGTAAATATAATATTGATTGATTAGTCAACGTGATTCAGGGCTTCCCTTAATGCCCTAAAACATGGCAAGGTGATATTGATTTGTCCTGAGGTAGGGGCAGGGGAGTCCTGAAACATGTTCACTAATTAATCAATATTAAATTCACCTTTTCATGTCTCATGGAATATGGCAGTGCAGTTTTTAACCCTTCATGCTCCCTACTCTACATGCACCACTGCATTAGTAGCTGTGATATGCTTTTATAGTGGTAGTGACTCTCACAACCACACAAAGTGAAACCTCTGATTTAGCTAATATTTTATCTCTCAGACCCTTTATCCTCCCTACTTTAATTTTCTGAGATAATGACCTTTGGGTTTTCATTAGCTGTAAGCCATAATCAGCAATATTAACAGAAATAAAGAGTTGAAATATATAACTCTGTTTGTAATGACTCTATATAATATTTGTGTACTTCAAAACAATGTATTGAAGTACTGAAATTAACTCTTTGATGATATTCTAATTTATTGAAATGCATCTGTATATATGATATATGTGACAATAAAACAACATACTAAAGCATGGTGTTAATGCATTTATTATGTTCATGTCACAATTTTTTTCGGTCCACGTCATAAACCTGTCTTGAAGTAAGAAGAGCGAGAGCAGGTTCTGTCTTGGATGGCAGACAAAGCAACCAGTCAGTTCTCAAGCAGCACCATATCTTCCATACAGTCTGGTCTCGGTAGTCAAAAGGCTGGACCGTCCAATCCTCAACCTGGTCCTCCTTCCTCCCCCCATCATGAGTCACATGTGACTCCAAACTTGGCCACTCTAAGGATCTGTTTTGGACGTATCTTGTTGTTTCTGTCCTCTCACTGTGCACCATTGAAGAGGGACATGAGGAAGTGGCATGCATTGATGCGCAAATATTAGAGCTGCCATGGCCAAAAAAAAAAACACTTTAAGCATTGTGATTTACTGTCTCAAGTGGTGGAGGGTGATGATGGTGAGACACAGTTGCCATAAGGTCAGCCTAAAATCTCAAGTCGGAAGGAGGATCAGATTAAGGATTTGGAAGACAAGGTGGGCGATGTTGAGGCACACATAGCAAGCTCAGAAGCTCAGAGGGGGATGGATTTGTAGCACCAACAAAGGCAGGAAGGGGTAGTGATTTGACCAGAGTGAGAACTGAGTGAACTGCTCCCAAAAGCATCACCACTCAGCCAGATCTCAGGCCAAGGGGGTGCTCTTCCGCTGTATGGCATTTTTTTCTGATAGTCCTTCAGAACACAGTAATTCATAGCATCTGCCATACCAAGCTGAGCAGAGGCAAGAAGAATGCCAATCTGAGCACCAGCAGTATGCTGAAGCACATGGTAGCCAAGCACCCCAGTAGGTGGGTAGAATAGCTTCTAATATTAACTATAATGGATAACTCAGGAATCTTTTTACGAGACAATGACACAACTGAAACACAGTGTTACAGTGAAAAGTTCTGTATTGACACACGTGAATTATATAAACAAAGGGCAGCAAGAAATCAAAGTTCATAAACACAACAATAATCTTTAGGAGTAGTTTGAACGAAACAGTCTCTGAAATAACCTCTCAGATTGATGCAGAGCAGCGGAACAGTCTTAAAGTACCGTTACAAATACAGATAATTGTGCAGAGATTGTTCGCAGATGTAGTTAAATCAAGGACATATTGTTTCATTTTGTGGCCATGTACAAATGGAACAATGTGTCCATGATTTCACTGCAACCAGAGATCTGCGAACAATATCTGCACAATTATCTGTGTGTGTAACTGGGCCTTTAAGCTCCGTACACACTTGGAAGTGCTGTTAACCAAAAAGTCTTTAAGCTACTTCACACTGAGGAATTATGTAGCAAGAGTGAACACACCTAGGAGGCTTGGGAATGGAGGTTTCTGAGACACAAATCTAACTAGAGCAGTGCAGTTTATATAAAAGACCCACAAAGTCCTGAACAATGCTACTGCTTTAGACAACTAAATAAGGGAGCAACAGAGAGCTTGTACAGCAACAAGCTTACATGGAACTTAGCAGAATGGCAGAAGCTGAAACAAGGAATCAGCAGGCAGCTTGACACAGAAATGGAGCTGGCATCAGTTGTGGGAAGCTGTACATCTGAAATGCAGTCTGTGAGAATTAAACTGGATGAGCAGAAGGAGGAGCAAACTTAAAATGCAAAGAAGCTGAAATTCTGGTAGAATACTGAAGGAAAGAACAGGAAGCAGAACTGGACTTTATAAAGGCAGTGAAACCAAAAACACATGCAGCATTGTGAAGCAGAGGACGCCATCTTTAAAAAGAGAAAAATTGCACAAAAAGTCATCAGAAAATCCAGAGTCTTGACACACCCGGGTACAAAATCTGTGTTCCCGGGTGAAACCCCTGCCATTTCCCCTGTGCTACATCCTTCACAATCTGCTCTCTGGGATGCAAGTGGTTATACCTCCTGCTCACAGCCTGCAGGTGCGCAGACTCAGCAATCAACATCAACCACATCCACTTCATTGTTCCAGCAAAGCATGTAGTTGTCCCTGCCATAGATTTGGAAAGGAAGCGTAAATACTCAGCCAGAAATCCAGAGTTTCAAACAGTAAACACTCACATTTTCAGAGTTCTAGCCCTGGAAATGTTGCTATTTAGGGTTATGGGAACCAAATCTTTCCACAATCTCTTGGCTGCCCCACAATACTCGGTTCACAGTCTCCTCTATTGTGCCCGGTGTGCCATCTCCGCTTTATATAACCACGTGTTAAACAATATCAATCGTACTCTCACTAACGCCAAAACCAGCAAGGTCCACCAAACAACAGACATGTGGAGAAGTTGTTGTGGACAGGGACGACACATTTCTCTCACAGAACCCTGGGTGAACCTGGTGGAGGGTGGCACAGAGTCGCAACCTGGAACATCACACATCCTACCCACGCCAAGAATAGCAGACCCAATCTCCATCAGGGTTTCCGTTTCCTCGTATGCCAGTTCCTGTCTCTCTTCCTCCTGCTTCTCATCCTCGGCTGAATTACCCTCCCCATCACTCTCAAGGTCTGCAACAGTGCATCGGCTAAGCAACAACACACTCTGCTGATGCTCATTTGCTTAGGTCATAAATCACAAACCGCAGCAGAGTGGTTACAAGAGATAAAGGAACAGACCGAACAGTGGCTGTCCCCACTGAACCTCTAGCCAGGTCTGGTAGTGTTCAAAAATGGGCATAACCTGGTGGAATCTTTAAAACTTGGCGAGCAGGTACACATTCCATAGATCACATGCTGAAACTAATTGTTCACCGTTTTCTAAAAACATATACTGGCTTGCCGTACCTACTTGAGAGGGTACGTCAAATTAGCGTCCATTTCCGAAAAAGCCGCTTTTACCAGTCTTGCAGCGCTGCAAAAGCCTTTTAATTTACCTAGTCACCGACTCATTTGTGACCCATCAACGTGCTGGAACTCTACATACTATATCATATGTTGGCAGGGATTAGTGAGCAGCAGAGGGCAGTGGCTGAATACCAGCTTCAACATGCAAGTCAGACTGACACTTAGCCACCACACATAACAACTGTCGAGTGGATGTGGATCGCTGCCATTTGTGAGGTTGTTAAAAACTTTGATTACTGTATCAAGATCGTGAGAGGTAATGAAGGTATTATGAGCATAACCATCCCGCTGCTCTCTCTCTTGAAATGCTCACTGGAGAACCTGAAAGAGGAATCTTAGACTGGCCAGCAGGTGGCTCTACAGCAAGATTTTACAATGGGTTTATACTACTCAGACCAGCCAAGATTTTCATCCAACTTTGGGTGATAATGAGGAAGAGGAGGATGAGGATGAGGAGGAATAGGACTTGTTTTTCTGTGCTACAGAATGAATTTCCAACCCCAATTTATGTCAGTCCAGCATGTATGGCCTGAAGAGGGGGAGGTGGATGAGGAGGCGAGGCAGTGTGAGGAGGAGATGACACCGAACTTTTGGCTGTTTGTATTTTGCCCCATATGGCACAGTACTTGTCTGTCTTTCCCAAGACCCTCGCATCATAAACATTTTGGCCAGCAACTAATACTGGTTGTCTACCTTTCTTGATCCACAGTACAAGGAGAAATTTCTTTTTCTCATTTCGGAGTCACAAAAGGTTTGCATGATGGAATCATTCAAGAGGGTTATAGATCAGTTGATGAAAACATCACCCTCAGACAACGCTGGTGGCAAAGGTACCAGCTCCTTTTAACAAAAAGGATTACTGGGGTGGGACATGCACACCAGGTTCAACAGTGGTGGGAGGAAAATGTGCAAAACTTGGACCAGTTTCAGTAAACAAGCACATCAACAAGGGCTGTAACAATAACAAGGAGGGAGAAGTTGACCAACATGGTCAAGGAGCACTTAAGAGATCACACCTGCATCCTTTATGACACTTCAGTTTCCTTTAATTATTGGGTGTCCAAGCTGCACACTTGGCCTGAACTCTCCTTATATGCCTTGGAGGTGCTGGCCTGCCCTGCTGCTAGTGTTTTGTCAGAGTGTGTTTTTTGTTTTCCCGGGGCAATCATAGCAGATAGGCACACACAGCTCTCAACGGAAAATGCAGACAGGCTTAATCTCATAAAATTTAACAAGGACTGAATTTCTCCAGACTTTGTAAGCCTTCGGACGACAGCAACCCAATCTAAATTCACCCAAAATGTTCAGTTATGCAACTCATCATAACTTCCATCCATTCCCATAAAAAGCTGTTTCTTTCTTCTTAAACTAAAATCCTATGCCTCCTGCTTCTGCCTCATGTACTTTATGGCCAACAACATCTTAATGTTACGTTCATTTATATTTTTCATTGGAGGTGCTTGTCACAGACTGTTCCTGCGTCTATGACAAAAGACCACAGCAATTAATGGCAATATGAGATTAATGTAAAAGACCAAAAACTTACATTTTACTAATCAGATTAAAAAGGTATGCAATACCTAAGAATTAAAAACAGTGCACAAGTGATAATGGATCATCATATGGTGATACTAAGCTCAATTGATCAGCCTATGGGAACCACAAAAAAACTGCTAGAGCATCAAATATTTACATACAAACACCCTTTATCCTTCTTGTGTTTTTAGACATATGATATTGATGACTCATGGACCAGATTGTCCCACAGAATTCTAGCAAATCAGATATATTAGAATGCTCTCACCCATCTTGAGATGTTCTAATGATCAGTGCATAACCTTCTGAACCTTCCGTCACAGAGTGTGCCCTATTACTAAGGCCACCACTTCCTTCAGTCCAGAGTTGCATAGATCTCTCCATGTGCCTCCCGACGCATTTCTATACTTGATATTTCATTAGGGAAGATGAATTAGGGCTGCTTACTTTCTTAATACACTGGCAAACTTGTTTAGCCCACAGGTGCTAAAATGAGAATCATACCCAAACTTAACCTATAATCAATTACTCCTAAAGATTGCATGATCAGGGTAGTTAGGTATCATAGTAAGCCACTTACCACGTGGCTGCTGATAGGAGGGATCCCAATCTCTAAGGGCCCCGTTACATGGGGCGACATCGCCGCCCATAACAGAGGTGACATGGGGGCGTGGCCTATCGCCGGCGTCATCGCCCCTACGTCGCCTCATGTGAAGGGGCGATGTCACCGGTGCCTGTAAGTCGCCTGGTTTCAGAGCAGTACTCCGGAACCTAGCGACAATCATGGGGCGATGTGCACACATCGCCCTATGTAACCAGGCGCCGGCGACCTGTCAGGGGATGGGAGCCATAGGCTCCCATTGTCCTGCATCGCCACTGGGGTTTCCAGGCACCCCGGCGGCGATGCCGCCTGACAGATCGCCGGCGCGGGGCTGGAGGTATCGCCGCATCTAAACGGGGGGCGGCGACGCTGGCGGGGGCGGCAACATCTCCAGCCCCTGTGTAACGACACTCTAAGAGGGGACCCAGAACAGAAGGGGATGGACCAGAACCAGTTGGAGCCAGCTGGTAACGTCTGGCGAACTCCGGCGACACGGAAGCCGAGGCGGTCAGCAGTTTATATCTCTGCCCGCAAATCGACGAATCATGGGCCCTCTGAAACCGGGTAGCCTTAGGTGCCACAAGAAGGTACCTCACCCCTCAGGCCCAAAATAGGTCCTATATTACAAGAGTATCGGTCCGGATTCCGGTGGCGGGAGGATTTGCTGTGTGTCATTCCCATCCGTACCGGTAAAGGAGAAACCTGTGCTTCACTGTATGAGACCAGGGGACTGGCAGGAGAGCTCTGCAAGGGTGGTGAAAGGTAGAGAAGGACAGAATTAGACCCCGAAAGACTTAAGAAAGGAACATCTGGAGACTCCATAGGGGAACCCTGAGCCGACAACTCCTATCCGTTAAACCAGACTGTACCGTGTTTCACCTTATCATCTGCCAGTACCCAGTAAAGTGGAGTTGGAGTTGAACTGGTCTCTGTCTTTCTTCTCTTCGGTGCCCGGAGGGCTTCAGCATCATCAGCATCTCAAACGGAAGGGTAAGAACAACTACTTCCCTCATCCCCCTCATCATCCTCCATCACTGCTGCCCTAAGGTAAAAGCTCCACCTGTGGGGGAGCTGGACCACACTGAGCTGTTCCCATCATCACCTCAGCGGCCGGCCTGCAGCGCCGGTATCCAAATTACCAGGATCCACAGGTGGCGTCACGTAACCAATCGCCTTCACCACCATCATCCCCCCACCATCCCCGCCATTGAGGGTCCAGGGCACAGAACCGGGGACCGACCAGCTGTGATCCCCCATCCAAGTCGCCATCAGCCCCGGTATCCGGGTACCCTCTACCCTGTCGACTGCCTCAACCTAGAAAAGGGAAAGGTTGAGGCGGTCGACAGGGTAGGGGGTTCTCGGGTATGTTCTGATGGCGACTTGAATGGGGGATCACGGCTAGTCGGTCCCCGGTCCCGTGCCCTGGACCCTTAATGGCGGGGATGATGGGGGATGATGGTGGTGAAGGGGATTGATTACGTGACACCACCTACGGTACCTGGTAAAGTGTATACCAGCGCTGCGGCCAGCCGCTGAAGTGGTGGAGGTGCGGCTCAGTGTAATACAGCTCCCCTTGGCCCCTGGTCTTGTGCTTGGTCAGTTTCGAGTGTCTCTTAGTTTGTTACCTCAGGGGAATTAGTTCCTCCTGGTCCTTCCGGGCTTTTCCTGCTGCAGTGAATGTGTAGCAGTGTCGGACTCCGATGTCCGAGTGAGCTAAAGGGAAGCCTGGTTTGTTCCCTTCTTTAATTCCCTGCTTCCTTCACTGGCCTCCGAACCTCTCCCTAGGGTGCAGCACAGCTGGGTCAGTGTTCCCTGGTCCTGGGCCTGGCTTTATCCCAGTGACCAGCTCCTTCACTATTGCTCTCTCCTCTCTGACTAACTGCTTCTCACTGGACCAACTGACTCCTCCCCTCAGGCCTGGATCTTGTATAGGGGATCTGAATTAAAGCCAGTAGACCTCCCCCTTCAGGTCTGTGGTGGAAGGTGTTGTGTGCTGTGTGTACCAAGGTGTAAATCCCTCCTTGCACCGGTGGATCCTGTGGCAATCCCCTGCAAGGGTGCCACATTCCCCCCTAGTTAAATACAGTCCTCCGGTACTGAAACATTTTTCAAAAAACATCATAACTATTTACATTTGAAAATTGAACAGAGTCTCAAATATAAATTACAAAAACCAGGGAAAATGGGAAAAACAGGTAACCAGTCCATACAGCGCTAGTCCATCCACTGCAGGCTGTTTTGTTGCCACCACCAGTCCTGTGGCTACGGTCCATTTTTAAAATTAGAAAAAGCAAGTTCAAAAAGTCCAACAGGTAACCTCTCTGTAGGCTTAAAGTTCAACATTACACAACAAACATTTACTACGGGTGCCTCGGCGTAGGAGTCCTAGGTACTGCAGGGGCCTCTACCGGGTCATAAGCGCTGTAGGCCTCCTGACCCTGGGGTCACCTATTGGCCAAGATTTTGCTCTCCCTAGACAGCTCCTTACGCCAACTCTACTCACCCCTCTTGCTGATGTTGTGTACCTGGTCTGGGTTGTTTTAGCCAACTCTTCACCCTTTTTCTGTACACTAACATTATTTACATATTTACATTTTAGAGTTATCTACATTTCTAGATTCACATTTTATTGCCTATACCTTAGTGGTGGTTGTCCCAAGTTGCTGTGTGTTGACCTACGTAAAACTGGTATGCCACTAGTATGTAAGTCTGGTGTAGAGTGGACACTACTTACTGATCTATGTGTTGATGGTATGCCTAAGTGTCTTCTGGTTCTCATAGTGGGAATGGCAGGTACACCGATTGCAGAATTCTCTTGTTCCGGTACAACGGGTGGTTCTTCTGCTCTTGGCGCTTCTACTGCTGGTGGGAACATCAAAGTTGGAATTAGGTATGTACCTTCTATTTGAGGCCAATCCGCTGGTAACTCTCCAGTGAACGTCTGGAATGTCTTTGGCTTCTCTTTCTCAGGTTCTGGACAAGGTACATCATTTTCTTGTTGTAACTGTTGAGGGCACTTCTTCAAATGATCCCTGGACACTGTTGCTGTTGTTTCGTCATGGTCTTGGCTGATGACACAGGTTTTCTGGTTATCAAATTTAGATGGTAATACAGTGTATGTTTTTTTTTCCCATTGATCATCTAGTTTGTGCATCCTTTTTTTTCTTTTCAAAACCAATTCACCTGGTGTTCCTTGCGCACTTTTGTTAAAGTTGGTCTCTTGTTTTTCTCTAGACTTTTCCAGACTTCTCTCAACGCATTCTTGTATTTTCTGGTATTGTTCTTTCCTACGAGTATCCCAATCTGCATCTGTAGTATCTGCTTCAAGAACTACTATGCCTATTTCAAAGTCTACTGGCAATTTTCCTGGTCTTGATCTCATGAGGTATGCAGGGGTACAATTTGTTGAGCTTACTGGGATGTTGTTGTAGATGTCAACAAGATCTGGTAATTTCTCTGGCCGTTGGTTTCGTTCTTCTAAGGACAGAGTGTTCAGCAATTCAATTACCACGTGATTCATCTTTTCGCACATTCCATTAGTTTGAGGATGGTAAGGCGTGGTGCGAATTTTCTTGCATCCGTATAGGTGACAGAACTCTTGGAATATTTCAGCTTCAAAGGCAGGACCTTGGTCTATCAATACTTATTCTGGATCACCATGTGGTCTGCAGAAATAGGCTTGAAACGTTCTTGCTGCTGTCTGAGCTGTTAAGTCTTTTACCGGAGCTACCACAAGGAATCTGGAATAGTGGTCTACCATGGTAGAAGCATAGGTGTAACCTGATTTGCTGGGTGTGAGTTTGACATGATCTAAGGCTACCAGTTCTAATGGTTGTTTGGTGATGATAGGTTGGAGTGGTGCTTTCTGGCTGTTACGGTCTTTTCTTCTTAATGAGCATGGTCCACAATTTTTACACCATCTCTCTATGGAGGCCCTCATGCTGATCCAATAGAATCTCTCACATAACAATATTTCCAGTTTTCTCCATCCAAAGTGTCCTGCTCCGTCATGGTATGCTTCCAATACCATTTGGACATCTCTCTTTGGAACCACAATTTGCCATACCATTTCATGTTCTTGGGTTGATATACCGTCTGCACAATTGATTTTGATAGATGAATAACCTGTTTCTTTCTTTCCACAGGTACGGGGCCTCTGGTGGAGCATTCTTTTCAAGTTGGGTATCTGGTTGAGTTATTAACGTCTTTACAAGGCTCACTGCCGGATCACTGTCTTGACTTTCCTTCCATCCATAGTGAGGCAATGGGTTTAGTGCAACAGTTTGACGGTTCTGGTAGATGTGATCTTCAGCAATTTTCCATTTTCTACTTTTATGGAAAGCTGGGAGTTCTGTTTCCTGTAAGTCATCCTCTTCTTCTTCAAGTCCCTGTAGATGTACTTGAGGGTTTCTGGAGAGGGCATCAGCATTTGCGTTGTTGCGGCCTGCCCGGTATTTGATGGTAAAGTCATAGTTCGATAATCGGGCCATCCAGCGTTGCTCCAGTGCACCAAGCTTCGCGGTATCCAGGTGTGTTAACGGGTTATTATCCGTGAAGACGGTAAATTTCAAAGCTGCCAGGTAATGCTTGAACCTTTCTGTTATACCCCAGACCAAGGCCAGGAACTCCAACTTAAAGGAACTGTAGTTTTCCGAGTTCCTCTCGGTGGGTCGACGTTTTCTGCTGGCGTAAGCAATTACTCTCTCTACCATCTTGGATCTGGGAAAGGACTGCTCCCAAGCCTACATTGCTTGCGTTGGTGTAAAGGATGAATGGTAGCTTATAATGTGGGTAAGCCAGGATTTCCTCACCAGTTAGAGCCTGCTTCATCTGTCGGAAGGAATCTTCTTGTTCTTCTCCTCATTCCAATGGTGGCTCTGAAGATCTTCTCTTCTTAGATTGGCCTACCAGAAGATTTTGTAGGGACGCTGCCATCTTTGTGTAGCCCTTAATGAATATTCTGTAGTACCCATCCAATCCTAAGAATTGACGTACCTCGGTGACGGTGGTTGGTCTCTGCCAGTCCTGGATAGTGGTCACTTTTTCCGGGTCTGGTGCTACTCCATCTGCGCTGACCACATGCCCAAGTATTGGGCTTTAGGTTTCAGCAGGTGACATTTAGATGGTTTAAGCGTCATCCTGTACTTTGCTAAAGCTGCAAATACCTCCGCCAGGTGTTCCAGATGTTCTTCGTAGGTTTTGGAATACACGATGACGTCGTCCAGGTATAAGAGTACCGTCTCGAAGTTCTGATGTTCCAGGCAACATTCCATGAGTCTTTGAAACGTTCCTGGTGCATTGCATAACTCGAATGGCATGCTGTTGAATTTGCATAGTCCCATTGGTGTTGTGAATGCAGTCTTCTCTCCGTCTTCTTCTGCAACGGAGACCTGCCAATACCTACTAGTGAGATCTAAAGTGGAGAAATAATTAGCAGTCTTTAATGCAGCAAGAGACTCCTCTATTCGGGGTAACGGGTAAGCATCTTTGTGAGTGATCTTATTGACCTCCCTGTAATCCACACACATCCTCATCATGCATTCCTTCTTTCTGACTAGGACTAAGGGGGCTGCCCAGGGACTACAACTATCTCTTATAACCCCGGCTTCCTTCATGTCCCGCAGCATCTCTTTGTCATGCTGGTAGTGATTTGGTGGAATGGGTCTGTGTCTCAATTTAATTAGGTGATGATCTCCTGTGGGTATGCGATGGTGTACCCCTTTAATCTTCCCAAAATCTAATGGATGCTTACTGAATATCTGTTCAAACTCTTGTGCAACCCGGTAGACTCCGCGCTTCTGGTGAGAAGGGGTGGCATCAGTTCCTACGTGCAACTGCTGACACCACTCCTCTAGCTGTCTTTTGGAGTTGTTATCCTCTGCATGACTAGATGGGGAAACAGGCTCAACATCCTGTATGTTGTTATTACAGACAGTATACAGCTTTGCTACAGTAGCATACCTGGGTAGTTTTGCTTCTTCTTCCCCACAATTTAGTACACTGATTTGTACTATTCTCTTGCGTACATCCACCACCCCTCTGGCTGTCAGTCGTGTAGGTCTATGCTCCGAATACAGCAGCTCTACAACTGCCTGGTATTTATTTCCTCTGAGACCTATTGCTGCTCGACACCATATCATCACTTCACTTTTCGGTGGTAACACAATGGGAATCGGGTCTGTTACCCGCACACTGCCAATCTCTCCCCCAGACAGATTTACCTGTTGCTTGTGGATGAGGGCTCGGATTTCTCTTTGGATGACTTTCATCCGCCCATAACCAGCAGTCTCAGCAATCTGTCAGAGTGAAAACAACCCTTCTCCAAGGCAGTTTTCAATAACATTGGTACCAATTACCATGTAGGGGTATTTCTCATCAGGATTATCTTCTACCACACATAACCCTTGGCCTGTTAACTCTACCCTCCCCAGTTTTATTGTCACTTCTCTGAACCCCACCTGATTCTGTGGCTGCCCATTAGCTGCAAGAATGACAAAGTTAGGGTCTGAGGATCAGTGTCAGACCAAAATTGTTTATAAAGGATATGTGGGATGGTGGTAACCTGCGACCCGGTATCCAGTAGGGCCGACATGGGGATTCCTTTTAGCGTAATGTTGAGGTACGGACGACCTCCCACGTACCGATTACACCAGTTATATGGGCCCAGTTGTCCCACTCCTGGGGGCTGGCCCTCGGGCACAGGAATCTCGTGTTCAAAGGACATCCTCTTGCAAAGTGGCCTGGTTTGTTGCATTGTAGGCAAATGAGTTGTCCTGAAGAATCCGTGTAGCTCCTGGCTCTGCGTTGGAATGGTGCGTCGGTCCCATGAATGGGCAACTTTTTGGTCCCCTCCACGGGCGACATGGGTCTACGTTGGAATGGTGCGTTGGTCCCCTGCACGGGCGACTTGTTCTTTCAACTCATCCATGGGACATCCTCAGGGCAATCAGCTAGTTGGATTTTGCTTGGAGGTGGTGCCCCAGGCATGGCTTGCAAGAGTTTTAGTACATAGTCCATATTTTTGGCTAGCTGCAGCACCTAGTTGCGCAAGTCATCAGAGTGATTTGCTACAGCTTGTCTTTCCACTTTTGCAGGATCTTTGGAAACGGGTTTAAAGTCTGTGGGAGAGGTGTTAACCTGCCAGGATTGGATTGCAGGCTCTGCAGGTACTGGATCCCGTAACTCTGTTATAGCACGATCTTTTAAGTCATTAAAGTTCACAGTTGGATGATCCAAGACCCACATATGCACCTGCTGGCGGTGGTAGACCTCAATCCTTCTGTAAACTGCTCTGCAAGCATTTTATCCTCTTCTAGCACACTTGCTGGGTCTACCTGCTTTAAGGACTGGAGTGCCCCTTGTAAACGGAGGGCAAAGTCTCTGATGGTATCCTGCGGTCCCTGCTTGCACTGGTAGAACAGCATCCTCAATTCAGACTGTGTGCGTTTTTCAAAAACAGCTTTGAATTTGTCAAACACTTTAGCTGCAGAGTCACTGTCAGCATCACTCCAGGGCTCAACCTCCAGCTCTGCTGCGCCTATTAATTGTCCCAGCACAACAGTAGCTCGCTGCTTTTCTGTCATCGTATACATGTCCAGCACTGCACACATCATTTGTTTGAAGACTGCTAGGGTACCGGGTTTACCTTCATATGTTGGCAACCATTTTGCGCCTGGTATGTACGGTAAAGCTATCGGCATTATCGGCGCCGCGGCTCCGGGTGCTGCATTCCGGGCATCCCCTGTCAGGGACTTGTGCGTCGTCCAAGTCAATCATGATGGGGCCCCCTAGTTAATCGCTGCCAGCCGGTGAGGTAAAAACAAACTTTTCCGGAACTGGGCACTGCGCTTCGCTGATCTCCGGCAGAGTGGGGGGGGGGGCTAATCTTCCCGCTCTGTGATGCAGTATAATTTCTGTGGCAGAGTAATGGTGGCCCAATTTTACAGTTGACAAACTTTTAATAAAGTTCAATTCTGGCACACAGTACCCGGTTTTACCGAGCACGGGATCCTGTTCGTGACATCAGGTTGAGGCGGTCGACAGGGTAGGGGGTACTCGTGTACTGGGGCTGATGGCGACTTGAATGTGGGATCACAGCTGGTCGGTCCACAGTACCGTGCCCTGGACCCTCAATGGCGGGGATGGTGGGGGATGATGGTGGTGAAGGGGATTGGTTACGTGACACCATCTGTGGTACCTGGTAAAGTGTATACCAGCGTTGCGGCCGGCCGCTGAGGTGATGGAGGTGCAGCTCAGTATAGTACAGCTCCCCACACGTGGAGCTTTACCTTAGGGCAGCGGGGATGGATGAGGAGAGTCGTAATAGAGTCTCTGCTGTTAAAGCGGTGGGGAGTGGTGGTTAAGCAGGCACACACACACAGTAGTCTTTGTTTTGGTTCCTTTTACTGATGACGGGTAACTGGTACAGTCCAGAGAAGTAACCAGGTCCCCGGTGCAATTTGGGAATTTCACCTTGGAGTGTTGTGAGGCCTCCTCTGTCACTGTTTACTGTGGTTTTGGGGTAGGTTCTGCCTATGACTGAACTCGCCGCTCCTTCTTCCCTCCCAGGGCTTTGCTCTATAACTGACAATGAGGTCCTTCTGCGGGGTCCCTATTCTTCACTTGGCCCCTGGTCCTATGCTTGGTCAGTTTCGAGTGTCTCTTAGTTTGTTACTTCAGGGGGATTAGTTCCTCCTGGTCCTTCCGGGCTTTTTCTGCTGTAGTGAATGCGTAGCAGTGTCAGACTCTGATGTCCGGGTGAGCTAAAGGGAAACCTGGTTTGTTCCCTTCGTTAATTCCCTGCTTCCTTCACTGGCCTCCGAACCTCTCCGTAGGGTGCAGCACAGCTGGGTCAGTGTTCACTGGTCCTGGGCCTGGCTTTATCCCAGTGACCAGCTCCTTCACTCCTGCTCTCTCCTCCCTGACTAACTGCTTCTCACTGGACCAACTGGCTCCTCCCCTAAGGCCTGGATCTTGTATAGGGGATCTGGCTTAAGGCAGCCAGTAAAGTTCCCCCTTCAGGTCTGGGGTGGAAGGTGTTGTATGCTGTGTGTACCAAGGTGTAAATCCCTCCTTGCACCGGTGGATCCTATGGCAATCCCCTGCAGGGATGCCACATTAGATCATGTTGGGAGACCTGATGTGATGTCATAACCATGTGACTACAATAGAAGGAGCTAAGTCCCCATAATATAATGAGTTTGCTCACTTAGCTCCGCCCACTATAGTCACATGATCGTTACATCACACAGGTCCTTTAGCCATGCAAGTTAATAGTGAGTTAATGATTATCCTGACAGACAGTCTCCCTCCTCCAAGCTGTAGTCTGAAATCTAAGTGTATAAATGCTTTTTTCACCTTTCACATTAGACTATGAGCTCAGACAGTAATGATTAGAATAGTATTATAAAACTACAGGTTCAGATAGTGATAGCTGGGGGGCATAAACCCCTTGACAGGTTCCCTTTAAGAAAAAAACAAAGGGCATTGAAAATTATGATGACTGAAAATACAGAAATAGCATTTCAGGAGTATTAAGATCTCAATAGAATATTTAATAATGAAGTTAGAAATTGAGACACAAATTGAGTGACTTTAAAATAAGTCCCAAAGAATGTTATAAATACATCACTGCCAAAAAGAAAAAACATGTTATCAGCTCCTTAAAAGATAATAACAACGTAATTATAGAGCAGAGGTCCCCAACTCCAGTCCTCAAGGCCCACCAACGGTCCAGGTTTTCATTATTTCCTTAGAAATTTGACAGTTGGTAATTCAATCTCCTGCACAGGTGGTGATTCCAATTGTCAAATGCCAAGGAAATCCTGAAAACATGCACTGTTGGTGGGCCTTGAGGCCTGGAGTTGGGGACCTCTGTTATAGAGGACAAAGAAAAGGCTGAGATATTAAACAGGCATGTTTCATCCATGTTCACCAATGAACTAACTGTTCCAGGGATCATTCAACAAGGCAAAAATCAAAGTTCACCACTTGATAATAATTTAACACAAGAAAAAGTACGTCTGAGCAAATTAAACATTGACAAATCCCCTGGGGCCAGATGGCATTCATCCACAAATATTTAGGGAATTGAGCTCAACAACTGACAGACTGCTCTATCTCATCTTCTTAGGCTGGTTTCACACTGCGTATCTTTTCCTGTCCGTGGGATCCTACATTTTGTAGGACCCCACAGACAGGAACGGATCCGATTTGGCCCCCATGTTATCTTATGGGGGTCGGGTCGGATTTGGCCTAATTGCCATCCGATCTTGTGGGATCCGATTTGTGTCCAATTTTTTGCTGGACCCAAAATCGGAGACTGCTCCGATTTTGGGTACAGAAAAAAATCGGATCCCACAAAATCGGATGGCAATTAGGCCAAATCCGATCCGATCTCTGTCCTTTAACATGGGGCCTATGAGTGCTGGTCTGATTTTAGTGTACTGAGCATGCTCAGTACACTAAAATTGCTCCAACCCTTTCTAATTACACTTGTGCAATGTATAATATACATTGCAGAAGTGTAATTAAGTAAAAGAAAGAGTTGAAAATAAAAAAATCGCTATGCTCGCCTATCCTCGATACACTGCTGCCTCCCAGCAAGTTTTGGGTCCTTACAGGACCTCTAGTGACATCACAACCCGGTAGCGTCATCGGGTCACATGACCATGTGACCCTAACAGCTGATCGACTTGTGACGTAACCACAGGTCCTGTAAGCACCCGGACCTTGCTGGGAGGCAGCGGTTGATCGAGGATAGGTGAGCATAGTGATTTTTTATTTTTAACTCATTCTTTTACTATATTTCACTTCTGCAATGTATATGATACATTGCCGAAGTGAAAGTGCCCCACTGTGTCTGGATTCGTGATAATCATGGACAACAGAAACAGAATATGTCCCCCCCTGTGGTGTCCGTTCCTGTCCGTGGGATCCTACAAAAAGTAGTATCCCACGGACAGGAACAAATATGCAATGTGAACTCAGCCTTAGACTGTCTTGGAACAGGGTTGGTGCCACAGGATTGGAGGATGATTGAGACTGTGCAGATAATTAAGAAAAGTAAGGCTGGTTTCACACTGCAGTTTTTTCCCTGATCAGGTTCGACCAGCCTAAGAAGGTGGTTCCAGGCAACTACCATCCGGTAAGTCTGATATCATTGGTGTGTAAAGTTTTTGAGGGCATTATAAGGGATGATATGCAAAAATATATTGCAGAGAATAATATAATAACATGGGGCACTTAACAAAGGATGGGGGAGCCCTGCAGGGATGGGGAGCCCTGCAGGGATGGGGGAGCTGTGCCAGGGATGGGAGAGCTGTGCCAGGGATGGGGAGCCCTGCAGGGATGGGGAGCCCTGCAGGGATGGGGGAGCTGTGCCAGGGATGGAGGAGCTGTGCCAGGGATGGGGGGAGCTGTGCCAGGGATGGGGAGCCCTTCAGGAATGGGGAGCCTGCAGGGATGGGGGAGCTGTGCTAGGGATGGGGGAGCTGTGCCAGGGATAGGGGGGCTATATACCAGTAATGGAGGCTATGCACTGTGATGGGGGCTATATACCAGTAGTTGGGGTGCTATATACTAGTGATGGAGGCACGATATTATGAGGGGCTATATACACCATTTTGAAGGGCTATCTACAGTGATGAGGGGTTATTTACCAGGACGGTGGAGTGCTGCATTTCCCACCCTAGGCTTATACTCGAGTCAACAGGTTTCCCCAGTTTTTGGGGGTAAAATTAGAGGCCTCGGCTTATACTCGGGTAGACTTATACTTGAGTATATACGGTATATTCAACCCAGAGACTATGTTATGGCTACACACCTCCTTAATCCTCCTCTAATGTAATTCACATGCAATCGATTCCCCTGTGGACAAGGCTCATACCTGATTGTTTTTTCTGGGAGTTGCTGTCGTTCCTCCTCCCCTACAGCTGTTTCACCACCCGCTTCTTCCGGGGAATGGATGTAATACAATGAAATAATGAATGTATCTGGTCAGTTTCTGATGTTTCCCCAGAGGACTCTCTATAAATTCCATAACCAGCTGAGGTTCCTTGCAAAGACAACTGAGGGGCAACCGTAAGTTGCTCAAACCAACTTTGTATTCTTATCAACCAATTGTGTGTACTGGTGTAACGAATAATTCTTTGTTTTGTTCCTTTGCTACACAGGACACACACCAACACACTTGTGGACATTGGGGAAACTAGTGCCGAAGAGCCTGATGGGGAGGCTGATGTTGCCTCTCAGGAACCATCTCCCCCTCCTGTCACTACAGCTGCTCCACCACCACCACCTCATCGCACAGCAGCAAGCTCGGCAACAACTTCGGCCACAGCAGCCCTCAGAGTGTCCCACACTAGATGGAGAAATGCAGCCACGGATGAGGCAGACAACATAATTGTGGAGGGACTCCAACTCCTCTAGGAGTCCTTGGAGGGGCAGCGCTCATTCCTGGAGCAAAGGCTGGATGCAATGGCAACACGGGAAGAAGAGAGCCCGGGGAGCGATTGGCTTAATTTCTTTAGATCGTACATCCAGGACCTTGTCTCTTTAAACACCCATGACACATTTGAGCTGAAGGGGGAGATGCACAACCTGATACAGAGGTATTGTGTAGCAATCCCCCCGAATCTCACAGTGGTGTGTGAGGATGAGTCGGGGGCAGTTGAGTAGGTATGTTTGGTTACCGATTGTAGGTTATTGACCTTTTCATTTCTGTAAGACAAGGGTTACACATGGCATCATTTTTTCAGGCTTCAAAACAACACGCCCTAAGGGCTAAAGAATATAGCCCCTGCTAATTATAATCACTGATGAGTGAGTATTAAAACGTTTTTATGTACTTTCACAGGATGCTTTTAGGAGACAAAAGGAGTGTGAGATTAGTGATAGGATGCTGCAGGGACATGTTTTGGTAGCTTAGGAGGCGTTCTGGAGGTGACAGGATCCCTTTAAATGGAAGTATACTCAGAACTACAGAACAGAAGGTTTTGGGCATTTTGGTTACCAGAAAGCTGAGTAGGAGTGTTTCGGGTGTATAAAAAGATAGATTAAATCCCTTGATCCCAACATATTGTTATCCCTATATAAACCACTTGGAATGTCATATCTAGAATATGGGATCCAATATTGGGCTCCACATTTTAAAAAGGATATTTAGAAGCTAGTCTATTCAATGTGGGCAACTAGATTATTACTACCGTAGGGATGGAAGGCCTCCCATATGATGAAATGTTGGAAAAGGTGGGCTTGTTTAGATAATAAAAAATATGTCTCAGAAGAGAGCTCATTCATATATACAAAGCCACATGACTTATTCTTTCCAAAGACAATACTATGGACCAGGGGGCACTGATTACAGGTGGAAGAAAGGGAATTCCAGCAGCTAAATAAGAATGGTTTCTTTACAGTTAGAGCAGTCAGACTGTGGGATGCCCTACCAGAAGTAGTAATGGCAGACACTTGACTCACCGTAGCCGGGTTCTGCACGTTGCAGGCGTCTGCTTCTCCTTGTCACTGAACCGCGCCTGCGGCTGTGGGTCCGGTGGTCCAGATCAATAGGGGGATGGCTGAACAGTAGGGGTTAATTGTCTTCGTGACGCCACCTGTGAGTGTTCCAGTGATGTCCACCGGTGCTGCTTGGGCCTCCAGGGGATGGAATGCAGCAAGATGGGACGCTCCCCACAGGATGAGCGGGAGTCCCCGGAGCCAGGAGCTGCACAAGATGTTGTGAGGCAGCTTAGTCAGGCTGCTGTTAGATCCAGGAATTAAACGCAGACACACCAACGTCTTTTAGGTACCTTTACTGGTGGAAAGCAGGTACACTCGGACCGGTTGAGGGTCAGGTCAACACTCCTGGAGGTTCACAGAAAGCAGTGGTGTAGGCTTCCTTTCTCTGTCTTTTCTAGCGGAGGTCGGGTGGATGTGGAATCCAGCCGGACCGGGTGGTATGTTCAATAGAACGTATTTCACCTGGGTAGCTGCACTGAGGGCACTGTTAAAGGGGTGATGATAATTCTATCTTCTTCCCTGGGCTCTCGTCGGTAGGTGCGGCAGGTGAACAGGGGGCTAAACTCCCTGTGAGGAGTGCTGGTTCTCTGTGGTGGCTAGGTAGCTCTCACAGCTCGGTTCCAGTAACCGGATGATAAGGGAGAGAGTTAGTGTCACTCTAGTGTCCCTGAGAGTTGCTTCCTCCTTTCCTCTGACCCCAATTGCAAGGGTTTCCTCACTGGCTAGGTAGGCTGATTGGGCCTAGTGTGTGTCTCATAAGCTCGAGATTACACACAACCTGCAGCTCTTCTAGAGTCTGCACACTCTGGTGTTTCTCCCTCCAAGACCCTATTTATAGGGGGAACTGGCTCAAAGTGACCAGTGGAGCTCCCCTTAGAGGCTTGGGGTGAAACAGGTGTTAAAGGTCTATTAAGGTGTTGTGTGAGTATTGCTTTGCTGTTACTGCTCCATTCATGCCCCAAGGAGTTCTGTGGTGCCCAACAGGTACCAGGGTGCCACATTCTCCCTTAGTTAACCTCAGTTCTCCCGGCTGAGCAAAAAGTTCTTTTTATAACTTAACCTCTAAGCATTTTATAACATTCAATACAGGTATTTACAGAGTCATAAAGAAAAATACAAAAATCACTGAAACGGAAAAGGGACAAATATGAAAAATATGAAAAGCAGTCCATACGGCACTAGTCCATCTGCCGCAGGCTGGAAAAAGGTAAGTTTTGAGGTCACACAAGTCCTGTGACAATTGTCCAAAGTTTATGAAAAGGGAAAAAGGGTAAAGTCCACACATTTTAAACTTTATACATTCCCTACGGGCGTCTCTGCTTGGGAGGCCAGGTTTAACCTTTTGTACCTTACCAGGCGCTTTCTGTCCCCAACTTAATATACTTGGGACAGGGCGTGGGGCGGGGCCAATCTTCGCGCCCTGTGCACAGTCACGCCCCTTCTTTTCCCGCCTTTCGCGCAGCAATGGCGGTTTAAATATACAGTTCGGTATTTACAGTCATTAAATAGCACACAATACCCGTTAAGGAACGGGCCTGCTCGTATCCTGTTCGTGACCGCCAAATTCTGACTCACCGTAGCCGGGTTCTGCACGTCGCAGGCGTCTGCTTCTCCTTGTCACGGAACCGCGTCTGCGGCTGTGGGCCCGTGGTCCAGATCAATAAGGGGATGGCTGAACAGTAGGGGTTAATTGTCTTCGTGACGCCACCTGTGAGTGTTCCGGTGATGTCCACCTGCGCTGCTTGGGTCTCCAGGGGATGGAATGCAGCAAGATGGGACACTCCCCACAGGATGAGCAGGAGTTCCCGGAGCCAGGAGCTGCACAAGATGTTGTGAGGCAGCTTAGTCAGGCTGCTGTTAGATCCAGGAATTAAACGCAGACACACCAACGTCTTTTAGGTACCTTTACTTGTGGAAAGCAGGTACACTCGGACCGGTTGAGGGTGAGGTCAACACTCCTGGAGGTTCACAGCAAGCAGTGGTGTAGGCTTCCTTTCTCTGTCTTTTCTAGCCGAGGTCAGGTGGATGTGGAATCCAGCCGGACCGGGTTGTATGTTCAATATAACGTATTTCACCTGGGTAGCTGCACTGAGGGCACTGTTAAAGGGGTGATGATAATTCTATCTTCTTTCCTGGGCTCTCGTCGGTAGGTGCGGCAGGTGAACAGGGGGCTAAACTCCCTGTGAGGAGTGCTGGTTCTCTGTGGTGGCTAGGTAGCTCTCACAGCTCGGTTCCAGTAACCGGATGATAAGGGAGAGAGTTAGTGTCACTCTAGTGTCCCTGAGAGGTGCTTCCTCCTTTCCTCTGACCCCAATTGCAAGGGTTTCCTCACTGGCTAGGTAGGCTGATTGGGCCTAGTGTGTGTCTCATAAGCTCGAGATTACACACAACCTGCAGCTCTTCTAGAGTCTGCACACTCTGGTGTTTCTCCCTCCAAGACCCTATTTATAGGGGGAACTGGCTCAAAGTGACCAGTGGAGCTCCCCTTAGAGGCTTGGGGTGAAACAGGTGTTAAAGGTCTATTAAGGTGTTGTGTGAGTATTGCTTTGCTGTTACTGCTCCATTCATGCCCCAAGGAGTTCTGTGGTGCCCAACAGGTACCAGGGTGCCACATTCTCCCTTAGTTAACCTCAGTTCTCCCGGCTGAGCAAAAAGTTCTTTTTATAACTTAACCTCTAAGCATTTTATAACATTCAATACAGGTATTTACAGAGTCATAAAGAAAAATACAAAAATCACTGAAACGGAAAAGGGACAAATATGAAAAATATGAAAAGCAGTCCATACGGCACTAGTCCATCTGCCGCAGGCTGGAAAAAGGTAAGTTTTGAGGTCACACAAGTCCTGTGACAATTGTCCAAAGTTTATGAAAAGGGAAAAAGGGTAAAGTCCACACATTTTAAACTTTATACATTCCCTACGGGCGTCTCTGCTTGGGAGGCCAGGTTTAACCTTTTGTACCTTACCAGGCGCTTTCTGTCCCCAACTTAATATACTTGGGACAGGGCGTGGGGCGGGGCCAATCTTCGCGCCCTGTGCACAGTCACGCCCCTTCTTTTCCCGCCTTTCGCGCAGCAATGGCGGTTTAAATATACAGTTCGGTATTTACAGTCATTAAATAGCACACAATACCCGTTAAGGAACGGGCCTGCTCGTATCCTGTTCGTGACCGCCAAATTCTGACTCACCGTAGCCGGGTTCTGCACGTCGCAGGCGTCTGCTTCTCCTTGTCACGGAACCGCGTCTGCGGCTGTGGGCCCGGTGGTCCAGATCAATAAGGGATGGCTGAACAGTAGGGGTTAATTGTCTTCGTGACGCCACCTGTGAGTGTTCCGGTGATGTCCACCTGCGCTGCTTGGGTCTCCAGGGGATGGAATGCAGCAAGATGGGACACTCCCCACAGGATGAGCAGGAGTTCCCGGAGCCAGGAGCTGCACAAGATGTTGTGAGGCAGCTTAGTCAGGCTGCTGTTAGATCCAGGAATTAAACGCAGACACACCAACGTCTTTTAGGTACCTTTACTTGTGGAAAGCAGGTACACTCGGACCGGTTGAGGGTGAGGTCAACACTCCTGGAGGTTCACAGCAAGCAGTGGTGTAGGCTTCCTTTCTCTGTCTTTTCTAGCCGAGGTCAGGTGGATGTGGAATCCAGCCGGACCGGGTTGTATGTTCAATATAACGTATTTCACCTGGGTAGCTGCACTGAGGGCACTGTTAAAGGGGTGATGATAATTCTATCTTCTTTCCTGGGCTCTCGTCGGTAGGTGCGGCAGGTGAACAGGGGGCTAAACTCCCTGTGAGGAGTGCTGGTTCTCTGTGGTGGCTAGGTAGCTCTCACAGCTCGGTTCCAGTAACCGGATGATAAGGGAGAGAGTTAGTGTCACTCTAGTGTCCCTGAGAGGTGCTTCCTCCTTTCCTCTGACCCCAATTGCAAGGGTTTCCTCACTGGCTAGGTAGGCTGATTGGGCCTAGTGGGTGTCTCATAAGAGATTACACACAACCTGCAGCTCTTCTAGCGTCTGCACACTCTGGTGTTTCTCCCTCCAAGACCCTATTTATAGGGGGAACTGGCTCAAAGTGACCAGTGGAGCTCCCCCTAGAGGCTTGGGGTGAAACAGGTGTTAAAGGTGTATTAAGGTGTTTTGTGAGTATTGCTTTGCTGTTACTGCTCCATTCATGCCCCAAGGAGTTCTGTGGTGCCCAACAGGTACCAGGGTGCCACACACTACCAAACAGCTTTAAACAAGGTCTGGATGATTCCTTCAGTCAGGGCCAGCGTCAGCACCCGGCATACCCAGGCAACTGCTGGGTCCCTGAGCAGCTGTGGGTCCGTCTGGCCATCAGGGACAAGCAGCCCTGACGGTCAAGGGCCCCTCAGGGAAGGCAGCCCTGACAAGGAGGGGCCCAGCAGCCGGTATACTCAGGCAGCTGAGTGCTCCCGCAGCGCTGCCATTGCCCATGGCTAATTTGAATGCGATTCAAATTAGCCATGTACCATCTCCCATCGGCGCTTTCTTCTCAGCCGACTGCAGCAGAGTGATGAGTCATCACATTGCGACCTCATCACATTGCTGCAGCCATGCTGGCAGTGCAGAGGAGCGTGGACGGGAGCCTGCAGCAGGGACAGCAACTGAGGAGGACACAGACTTTGGGGGAGCGGAGGGAAGGTGAACATAAACTCTTTTTTTTTTTACTATGTGCAGCATGATAATTAATGAGGCTGTCACTGGGCTGCTTGGAGGTTGTGCTGGGCTGTGGAGACTACTGCTGGGTTATGGAGGCTGTGCTATGGAGGCTGCTGCTGCTGGGGTATCTGGAGGCTGTGCTATGGAGGCTACTGCTGAGGTATATGGAGGCTGTGCTATGGAGGCTACTGCTGAGGTATATGGAGACTGTGGTATAGAGGCTACTGGTGGGGTATATATAGAGGCTGTGCTATGGAGGCTACTGCTGGACATAGAGGCTGCTGCTGGGTTATGGAGACTGTGCTATGGAAGCTGCTGAGGTTTATGGAGGCTGTGCTATAGAGGCGACTTGCTTGGGGTATATGGAGGCTGTGCTATGGAAGCTGCTGCTGGGACATAGAGGTTACTGCTGGGTTATGGAGGCTGTGCTATGGAGGCTGTTACTGAGGTATATGGAGGCTGTGCTATGGAGGCTGCTGCTAGGGTATATGGAGGCTGCTGCTAGGACATAGGGGCTACTGCTGGGTTATGGAGTCTATGCTATGGAGGCTGCTGCTGAAGTATATGGAGGCTGTGCTATGGAGGCTGCTACTGGGGTATAAGGAGGATGTGCTATGGAGGTTACTGCTGGGACATAGCAGCTGCTGCTGGGTTATAGAGGCTGTGCTATGGAGGCTGCTGCTGGGCTATATGAAGGCTGCTGCTGGGCTCTATGGATGATGCTGCTATATATATATATATAAATATGTAGGCTGTGCTGTATATATTTTTTGGAGGTTGTGCTGTATATAGAATTTGGCACCTGTCATGTTTTGAAATAATGCATATTTCACATTTTCGATTAGTTCATTAAACCTCATTTCAAACCTAAAATATTACTGTGTCCATCAGTTATTACATATATCACACTGAAATAGCTGTTGCAAAAAAACTATTTTAAACAAAAAAAAAAAGAGTAAGATTAAGAGGGGTGCCCAAACTTTTTCATATGACTGTATAATATGGAGGATGTGCTGTGCTGTATATGTTATTTGAAGGATGTAATGTACATATAAAATGGAGTTTGTGCTGTATATATTATTTGGAGACCGTGCTGTTATGTACAGTATATATAATATGGAGGCTGTGCTTTGCTGTATATATTATTTTGAGGCTGTCTGTATATATTATTTGGAGGCTGTGTTGGGCTGTATATATAATGTGGAGACTGCTGCTATGCTCTATATAGTATTTGGAGACTGTGCTGTGTATAGTATTTGGAGGCTGTGCTGTATATATAATATGGAGGCTGTGCTTAGCTATATTTATTATTTGGATGCTGTGCTGGGCATTGGGCTGTATATATTGGAGGCTGCTGCTGGACTGCCACAGCATCCAAATAATATATATAGGCCAACACCACCTCCAAATAATATATACAGCAGAGCCTCTAAATAATATATACAGCCCAGAAGCAGCCTCCACATAATATACATAGCTCAGAGCCTCTTTATTATGTATATACAGCCCAGTACAACCTCCAATACATACAGCTCGCAGCCTATATATTATATATACAGCCCAGCAGCAGCCTCTATATTATATATACAGCCCAGCAGCAGCCTCTATACTATTTTTACAGCTCCGCAGTCTCCATATTATACATACAGCCCAGAAGCCTCTATTATATATGCAACCTGGCACAGCCTCAATATTATATATAGAGCCCACCCAGGAGACTCTATATTATACACAGTCGGCAGCTTCTATATTATATTTATGAATCGTGGTATGTGTTAAAGGGGCCCACTGAGATTATTTTGCCCGGGGCCCACAAAAACCTGGCGCCGGCCCTGTCTTCAGTACATATAACATTGTGAGTTATAGATCTTTTTTTTTTTCAGATATTTTTTTTTTATTATTATTAACCCCTTAGTGACGAAGAAATTTTCATTTTTCATTTTCGTTTTTTTTCGCTCCTCGGCTTCCAAGAGCCATAACGTTTTTATTTTTCTGTCGACACAGACATATGATGGCTTGTTTTTTGCGGGACGAGTTGCACTTTCAGATGCAATAATTTGTTTTACCATATAGTGTACAGGGAAATTGCAAAAAAATTCTAAATGCAGTGAAATTGCAAAAAAAGTGCAATAAGACGTTTGTTTTTTGGGTTTTGTAGTCGCCGTATTCACTATATGGTAAAACCGACATGACCGTGTGATGCCTCGGGTCAGTACGAATTTGTAGATACCAAACATGTATACCTTTATTGGTATCTAGGTGGTGGAAAAAAATTCAAAAGCATGAAAAAAAAAAACATTGCACTTTTTGCACCATGTTCTGCAACCCGTAGCGTCCTCATTTTTCGGGATCTGGGGCTGGGTGACAGCTTATTTTTTGCATGTCGAGCTGACGTTTTTAATGATACCATACTTGGGTGCATGCGCTGTTTTGATCGCCCGTTATTGCATTTTTTAGCATTGTTGCAGTGACCAAAAAAAGTCATTTTGGCGTTTTAACCATTTTTTGCGCTACACAGTTTACGGATCTCATTATTTGATTATTTATTTTGATAGATCGGGCGATTCTGAACGCGGCGATACCAAATATGTGTATTTATTTTTTTTTTAATACTTTTATTGTGGATGGGAGAAAAGGGGGGTGATTTGAACTTTTATGTTTTTTGTTTTTTTTTCAAATTTGTAAAAACTTTATTTGCTTATTGATTCTTACCTTTACACAGCCCCTGTGAGAGGCATGCAGCTGCACAGTCCTATCGCTTCTGACACATACAGAGGAGCTGCAGCTCCTCTGTATGTGTCAGAATCGCGGACCTGTTGTGGTTGGCAGCCCCTGCCAACCACAACCCGGAAATGCTCCATGACAGGTTCCAGGCTCAAGCCAGGACCCTGGCCTGTGACATCAGCACGGGAGATCCCGCGATACTATCGCAAGATCTCCCCTGGAGCCCGGTAAGCGCGCGCTGCCCGCTCCGGCTCCCTTAGATCCCGCTCTTAGAGATTGAGGGCGGGATCTAAGGGGTTAACAGCACCGATCGGATGGCGGGACCGATTGGTGCTGTTACTCCCACATCTCAGCTAGTGAGATCAGCTGAGATGTGGGAGGTTTGAAGTGAGCTCCACGCCGGAGCTCACTTCAAACACCGGGTAATGACAACCGACGTCTAGAGACGTACGGCTGTCGTTAAGAGGTGGAATAGCCAACTGTACATAACATAAAAGAAAAAAAAAATACATCACTTTGTTTACTATTTCCATCATAATACATACTTTTTTCTTTCTTTTTCTCTCTCTTTCCTTCCCTACTTTTTCTTTTTCCTTTCCCCTCCCTTTCCCTTCCCCTTCCCTCCCCCCTCGTTGCCCCCCACCCCCACCCCATCCAATCTAGACTATCAATAACACCAATGGTTCACATGAGAAACCGTCCCCCTAGATTCACTTTTAACTTTACATACTTAGTTTACCATACTTTTAGATTATATTGTGGAGCCCACTGGGACGGGGTACTCGGTGCCGGACCGGGGTACTGCTGGGGGATGTCACGGCGGTCCTGGTCCGGACCGTGTCCCGGGCCCGCACAATAAAATGGGGGTTATTTACAGGGGATTTGTCACTCGTGACGCCACCCACTATATGCGGCCAGCAATGGGGCCGCCGCTGCTGCAGAACCTCCGGGGATGATGGGATAGCAGCTTGGATAGAATAGTTCCTGTGGGCAGAACTGGGTTCCCCGGGGCAGTGGTAGTAGTAGTTAAAGTCTGTGAGGATAGTTATTGACGCTGCAGGAGAGTAGGGGTAGCAGTAGAGATGATGAGAGTAGAGGTAATCGCAGTATATGAGGGCAAGTGGGGCTTCAGTATAAGGATCACACACACTCACGGTTTCTGTTGTTTTCCAAGTCTTTACTTGCAGATGGTATAACACAGTATTATCCACGAAGTCTGTACCAGGTTGCTCCCACCCTGACCGGGTCCTTGACTTCCTACTTAAGCGCTGTGTGTGGCCCTGCTGCTTGTAGCTGTACTGCTGGCCCTGTCTCTGCTCACGGGTACCAATATGCTGGGCAACTTGAGTCCTCTGTGTCACTGACCCCTCCGTGTTGCTTTGCTATGGTACAGTGAAGATGGTGGACCTTCACTATGCCGGTGTTTACTGTCCTGTCTGTCTCAGGCACAGCCTCGGATCCGGTATCCGTCTTAAGCGCCTCTCCGGGGTTAAGTTTGGGGTAACTCTTTATCCCGGGTATGTTCCTCTGTTCCTCTGTCTCCTCTCCTCAGACCTCTCAGGACCTCCACTTCTACTTGGCTCTGCTCCTGCTCCAGACTAGACTGAACTCTGACTAAAACTGAACTAACTGTCACTTCTGCTCTGTGGTAAACAACTAAGCTCCTCCCACTAGTGCAGGTGCCACCTAAGCTCCTCCCACTTTCTAGTGTAGTGTTGTGTGGGGATTAAACCTGTGTTGATTTTTCTGTGGCAATTTAACCCTTGGGGTGCCACATTCCCCCTTAGTTAAAGACAGTACTCCGGGACTGTGGAACAATAAAGAACAAACAATTAATACAATTAATATTTACAAAGACTTAAAAGTAAAAATCACAAAAATCACTAAACTTCAAAAACAGTCCAAAAATTCAAAAAACAGTCCTTCCGGGGTTTAGTCTTTTGCCTCCGGGCTGATGAATATATACAAGAAAGTTTATACCACAACCAGTCCGTGGTAGTATGGTCCATTAAAAAATAAAATAAAAGGAAAAAGTTTGAAGAATATGCAAAAAGTTCATACAGGATAGTCTCTGTAGGTACTGGGCTTTTTTTAACGTTGCATTAACTATGTACATTTGTTTACAGGGTTCAATTTATATTTACACAAACATATTTATATTTTACAGTTAACTTGACCTTTTAATCCCTGTACCTAGCTGGTAACTGACCTCTGGAACTACGCTCGGATCTGCGTAAAACGGGTATACTACTTGCATGTAGCCTATTGGTGCTGGTAGGCATGTACCTATTTGTAGTGTTTGGTACTATGTTAGATGAAGATCTGACTGTAGGACTGGCAAGCTCACTGGGACCAGGAATTTGTTCTTCCTCTACGGGTTCTACTTCCAGTTCTTCAGGTCTTGGGACTTCTTCAGGTAACACGTGTTCTGGTAACACAGGTTCTGGTGTTGGTTCCACCATTGAAGGGAATGCAATCATTGGTACGACAACTGCTCCATGGTAATTTGGCCATGTTTTAGGGAAATCTCCTAGTACCGTGTGGAATACTTCTTCTTTTTCTTTAATAGGTTGGACCTGTACGGGTTCTGTTACTTCAGGTGTCTTCAGTGTTTCAGGACACAATTTTAGCTGATCACGAGATACGACTTGTGACGTTTTTCCTTCATCTTTGCTTATCAAACAGGTTTTAACATTGTCTAGGTTAGATGGTAAGACTGTGTATGGGACGGTTTCCCACTGATTATCCAGTTTGTCAGTGCGTCTCTTTCTCTTGAGAACTTGATCACCTTCTTGTAATGGCATTGCTTGAGCATGTTTGTTAAAAGTTTTCTCTTGTCTTGCTCTTGCTTGCTGAAGATTTCTCTCTACACATTCTTGAACTTGTTGATACTGTTTCTGACGTTGGGTATCCCAATCTGATTCTTCTTCTACTTCTGTATCTGGTTTTACGATTCCCATTTCTAGATCAATTGGTAATTTACCGGGTCTTGCACGCATAAGGTATGCTGGAGTGCAGTTTGTAGAACTCACGGGTACATGGTTGTATAAGTCTACCAAGTCAGGTAATTTATCTGGCCACTGGTTTCTTTCTGATTCTGGTATGGTCTTTAACAGTTCAATTACAATATGATTCATTTTCTCACATAAACCATTTGTTTGGGGATGATACGTTGTTGTGCGAATCTTCTTACAACCGTACATATTGCAGAATTCCTTGAATAGTTCTGATTCAAAAGCTGGACCTTGGTCTGCAAGGACTTGTTCTGGGTAGCCATGTGGTCTACAGAAATGCGTCTGGAATGCTTTTGCTGCCGTCTTCGCTGTTAGATCTTTAACAGGTACCACCACTAAGAAGCGTGAGTAATGGTCCACGATGGTTAAGGCATAGACATAGCCTGACCGGCTTGGTGACAACTTGACGTGGTCTAATGCGACTAGCTCGAGTGGCTGCTTGGTTACTATTGGTTGAAGCGGAGCTTTCTGTGGATCTTTCCTTCTGAGGTTGCATGCGGCACATCTTCTGCACCATAGTTCAATGGATTTAAAATCTTTCTCTCAGGATCGCTTCTAACTTCTTCCATCCAAAATGACCTGCACCGTCATGATAAGCTTCTAAGACAATTTGAGTGGCTCTCTTGGGCACGATTATCTGCCAGACCAGTTCATGTGTTTTAGGATTGGTATACGTTCTGCAGAGCTTCCCTTGATGCAGGAACAACTTGCCTCTATCTTTCCAGAGCTGTATAGCTTCAGCTGGGGCATTCTGATCAGGGTATGCGTGTTGTTGCGTAAGCAGTTCTTTCACTAGCTTCACGGCTGGATCATTATCTTGGGCTTCGGCCCATCCGTAGTGTCTTAACGGGTTAAGATTTACTTCCTGCTTTCTTTGGTAGGCGCCGGATTGATAATCTTGTACCTTTGAACGATGAAAGGTCGGTAGTTCAATCTCTTCCAACTCTTCCGGTTCCTCTTCCACGTCTTTCAGGTGCGGCATCCGTGACAAGGCATCTGCGTTCCCGTTCTTGCGACCTGCTCTGTATTTGATGACAAAGTTGTAATTAGATAGCCGGGCTATCCATCGCTGCTCCAGAGCTCCTAGTTTTGCTGTATCCAGGTGAGTCAACGGGTTGTTATCCGTGTAGATGGTGAATTCTGCACCTGCCAAGTAATGTTTAAAACGTTCAGTCACAGCCCAAACTACTGCCAGTAGCTCTAACTTGAAAGAGCTGTAGTTCTCGGGATTTCTTTCTGTAGTCCGGAGCTTCCTACTTGCAAAGGCAATAACTCTTTCTTTGCCTCCTTGCATCTGTGATAATACTGCTCCCAGTCCAACGTTGCTGGCATCCGTGTATATAATGAAGAGTTGATGGTAATCAGGGTATGCCAGGATCTCTTCTCCCATCAGTGCACTTTTCAGCTTGTTGAAGGAATCTTCTCTTTCCTCATCCCACCGTGTCAGGAAATTACAGGATGAAGTCTTCTTTGATCGTCCTACTAGAATGTCTTGCAGAGGAGATGCTAGCTTTGTGAATCCTCTGATAAATCTTGTATAATAGCCTACCAGGCCCAGGAATTGCCTCACTTCTTTCACGTTTGTAGGTCTTGGCCAATCCCTTATCACTGTGACTTTATCAGGATCCGGTGCTACTCCCTCTGAACTCACGACGTGTCCCAGGTACTGTACCTTTGGTTTGAGAAGGTGACACTTGGATGGCTTGATCTTCATGCCGTATTTCGATAGGGCTTTGAACACTTCTGCCAGATCTTGTAGATGTTGCTCATACGTCTTGGAATAGACTATGACGTCATCTAAGTACAGAAGGACAGTTTCAAAGTTCTTGTGTCCTAAGCAGCTCTCCATCAGACGTTGGAAGGTCCCGGGTGCGTTGCAGAGTCCGAACGGCATACAATTAAACTCACAGAGGCCCATCGGCGTAGTAAACGCTGTCTTCTCCTTGTCGGCCTTGGCCACAGGAACCTGCCAGTACCCACTAGTCAGATCAAAGGTGGAAAAGTAATTAGCAGATTTTAGTGCAGCTAATGACTCCTCAATCCTAGGTAATGGGTATGCGTCCTTATGTGTGATGCGATTAATCTGCCGGTAATCTACGCACATTCTCATGGTCCCATCCTTCTTTTTAACTAACACTAGAGGTGCTGCCCAGGGGCTACAACTGTCTCTTATTACCCCTGCAGATTTCATCTCTCTGAGCATGTCTTTGGTGGTTTGGTAGTGAGCTGGTGGTAAAGGTCTATACCTCTCTTTTATAGGCTGATGGTTACCTGTGGGTATAGTGTGCTCTACCCCTTTAATCTGCCCAAAGTCTAACGGGTGTTTACTGAATATTTGTTCATATTCCTTCACTACCCGGTATACTCCATGCTTGTGACGGGGAGGTGTAGAACTGGTACCTACATGCAACTTTTGGCACCAATCCTCCAGCTTCTCCTCTGAGCCATGGTCATCCGCCTGACATGACGGGTTCAAGGGCTCGGCGGCTGTGATGTTATTGTTATCAACCGTGTATAACTTAGCCATGGTAGCATACTTTAGTAATGTGACCTCATCTTCTCCGCAGTTTAATAGGCGTAATGGCACTCTTCCCCTGTGTACGTCAACTACTCCTCTAGCAGTGAGTATGGTGGGTCTGCTATCTGAGTACACGGGTTCTACCAGGGCTTGATAGTCTTGCCCCTTAATGCCTATTGCGGCTCTACACCAGACCATCATTTCAGTTTTGGGAGGAATTACAATGGGTATTGGATCACTTACTCGTACACTGCCGATCTCACCTCCGGAGATTTCTACCTGTTGCTTCAACATCAGAGCTTTGATCTCTTTGTGCAGAAGCCTCTGTTGTCCAGTTCCGGCAGTCTCGGCGATTTGCTGCAAAACACTTAACACTTCGGAAAAGCATTTCTCAATTACATTCATTCCTATACGTTCTCGCCGGTTAACATCGATGATTATAACACCCTGGTTCTGCAATTCTACCTTCCCAACCTGAATATTCATCTCTCTAAATCCAACCTTTGGTATTACCTGTCCATTACTAGCCCATACCTCAAAGTTAAAGTCATCTGGCGCATTAGTAATGTCTGAATCAACCCAGTACCTTTTATAAAGAACATGTGGGATGGATGTTATTTGGGACCCGGTATCCAGCAAGGCACTAAAGAGAATGCCATCCAACACAATAGGGATCACCGGTTTTCCTCCCACGAATCTGTCATACCAGGCTGAGGGGCCTTGAGGGTTCATTCCTGGGGAGCGGCCCGCCTGCCCAGGGAATCGTCGTTTAAAGGACACTCACGAGCAAGATGGCCTGGTTTCTGGCAACGACAGCAAATGAGCTGTCCATCTGGTTGGTAGCGATCGCTGGGTCGTCCTCTTGCTGCTGGGTATCTTCTGGGCCTCATCCACGGGACATCCTCTCTGCTGGTCGCCAACTCGATCTAGGGTGCAGGCTTTGACTCTCGCAGTTCCTTGATGACCTTGGCCATGGAGATCACGGTGTCTGTCAGGGCATCTAGATTTTGGTTGAGGGCTGCATTAGAAATCAGTTCTCCAGTCTCAGCAGCAGTTGCTGACATGGCAGATGTCGCTGGCGCTGCCGGCTGCTGAGGTGCTGCTGCAATGTCCAGGACAGTGGGTAGCTCCCGTGGCTCTTCCAGCTGCTGCAAATGGATAGCTCTATTTTTCAGCTCAGTAAATGTCATGTCAGGGTTCTGCAGCAGTATCATGCTTAACTGTCCTCGGTGGGAAGGGGAATGGAGGCCCTCTATAAATTGATCAAGTAGCATTTTATCTGCTCCCGGGACTAAAGCAGGTTCTGCCAGTTTAAGGGCTCTGAGTGCTTCCTGCAGGTTCAAGGCAAAGTCTCTGGCACTCTGTTTAGGTTTCTGGTGGCATGCAAAGAACCTCATCTTAGCCCGGGTATCAGCAGCAGATTCAAACGTTGCTTTCAGTCTGGCTGCTAGATGCTCTACAGTGTCCTTATCTGTGTCCAGCCAGGACGCAACCTCACGCCGTGCATTGCCCGTTAACTGTCCCATTATCATTCCTACACGCTGGGCTTCAGTAAGGGGGTACATTACATAATACTCCTTTATCTTTAGCATAAAGTCAGTTAGTGTATTAGGCTCACCGGAGTACTGGGGCAGCCACATTGCCCCTGGAATATACGGCATCAGGAACGGCATTATTGGTGCTGTTTCTTGCGCCGCTGCACCGCCGGGTACTATCGCTGGATCCAGCGCTGCAGCTCCACCAGCTGTTCCGTCGCCGCCTTGTGCATTGTGCATTGGGCCCCCTTAGTTAATATCCGCCCTCCGTCTTCCGCTTCCGTCCGGATGTCTAACAAAGGTTCCGCTGCGCACCAGGGATTCTCTTCCCTTCCGGATGACGTCAGAGCGGTGAGCGTTTTTTCTTCCCGCGCGTCGCGCGCTCTGCAATGGCGGATTCTGAAATTTACAGTATCTGTGGCGCAGTTACAATTCAGCTTGCTGCGCGCCCAGTAATGGCGGCAGATTTAAAACAGTCACTAATCACGGCACACAATGCCCGGTACCGGGCACGGTAGATCCTGTTCGTGACGCCAGGTTGTGGAGCCCACTGGGACGGGGTACTCGGTGCCGGACTGGGGTACTGCTGGGGGATGTCACGGCAGTCCTGGTCCGGACCGTGTCCCGGGCCCGCACAATAAAATGGGGGGTTATTTACAGGGGATTTGTCACTCGTGACGCCACCCACTATATGCGGCCAGTAATGGGGCCGCCGCTGCTGCAGAACCTCCGGGGATGATGGGATAGCAGCTTGGATGGAATAGTTCCTGTGGGCAGAACTGGGTTCCCCGGGGCAGTGGTAGTAGTTAAAGTCTGTGAGGATAGTTATTGACGCTGTAGGAGAGTAGGGGTAGCAGTAGAGATGATGAGAGTAGAGGTAATCGCAGTATATGAGGGCAAGTGGGGCTTCAGTATAAGGATCACACACACTCACGGTTTCTGTTGTTTTCCAAGTCTTTACTTGCAGATGGTATAACACAGTATTGTCCACGAAGTCTGTACCAGGTTGCTCCCACCCTGACCGGGTCCTTGGCTTCCTACTTAAGCGCTGTGTGTGGCCCTGCTGCTTGTAGCTGTACTGCTGGCCCTGTCTCTGCTCACGGGTACCAATATGCTGGGCAACTTGAGTCCTCTGTGTCACTGACCCCTCCGTGTTGCTTTGCTATGGTACAGTGAAGATGGTGGACCTTCACTATGCCGGTGTTTACTGTCCTGTCTGTCTCAGGCACAGCCTCGGATCCGGTATCCGTCTTAAGCGCCTCTCCGGGGTTAAGTTTGGGGTAACTCTTTATCCCGGGTATGTTCCTCTGTTCCTCTGTCTCCTCTCCTCAGACCTCTCAGGACCTCCACTTCTACTTGGCTCTGCTCCTGCTCCAGACTAGACTGAACTCTGACTAAAACTGAACTAACTGTCACTTCTGCTCTGTGGTAAACAACTTAGCTCCTCCCACTAGTGCAGGTGCCACCTAAGCTCCTCCCACTTTCTAGTGTAGTGTTGTGTGGGGATTAAACCTGTGTTGATGTTTCTGTGGCAATTTAACCCTTGGGGTGCCACAATATCATCTATATAAACCAAGAAAGGGGTTCAAACATATATAATATATATAAGCATTATTCAGTCCCCATCTCCATCCATTTCTTTCTCAACCCTCATCCATGGCTCCCATAACTTTCGAAACATTCCGTTTTCGATATATGCTTTCCTCAGTGCGTATAGCAACTCTCACATAATACAGGAATTCCACCCTGGTAGGGGGCACAGATCTAATCCATCCCTTGGCTATAACCTTCCGGGCACTAAACAGCAATCTAGCCACCGCAATTTTCTGTATATTAGGTACATTGACTTCCTCTATATATCCCAACACACATACCAGTGGTGTTCTCGGCACCATACACCCATATCTTCCTTCTATTAAATCAATCATCATATTCCAAAAACCTTGCAATCTCGGGCATTCCCATACCATGTGTATCAGCCCCACTCCCTCCTGTCCACACCGAGTACATTCCGACGTAGCCCTCAAACCAATTTTATGTAAGAACTCTGGCGTCCTATAAACCCTGTGTAAAAGATAAAGTTGGGACAGTCTAATTGGCTCACTCAATGATAACTTAGATCCATAATCTAATATACACTCCCACTTACCATCCTCTATCACCCCTATATCTTTTTCCCATTTTGCTCTTGCTTTAATCGGATGTGGTAACAACCAGGTGTACAGTAAATCCTTATAGATAGTAGATATAACTTTCCGTGTATCCCCTTCCTGACAGATAAAACTCACCACTATATCTTTTTGCACTTTCAACTCTTTAATTTTGATCTGACTTCGAAAAGCATGCTGCACTCTCAAATATAGAAATGTATCCGTTGCCGGGATCTGGAATTCCTCTCTCAAGTCATCAAAGGGCTTCAAGGCCCCATTTACTACAAGCTGACTCACATATTCCAACCCAGCCAGCATCCACTTCTTTTGCACCCCCAGCTTATAAAATTCCACCAAATGTCTATTTCTCCAAATGGGGGTGTAGTCCGTTACTCCAATAAGTTCTCTAAGCCTCTTTATCCTAACCCAAACCTTTTGTACCAAACACAGAGTGGAGAGCCCTCCGTTTAACCGACCCACTTCTCCTGTCTCAAGGCCTTCTATTAAAGGGGATCTACCAATCAGGTGCTCTAGGATACGCTTCACCCTATTATTTATCTCCCTCGAGGCCCATCCTCTTAAATGCTGGCTCTGTGCTGCCAGAAAGTACACCCATGGGTTAGGTAGCGCAACACCCCCCTCAGTCTTTGGCCTCTGTAGAATTTCTAATTTAATTTGCGGGTGTTATAGATAATTTAGTGACAAAAATGTGTACACTTGGTGGAGAAAGGATGAATTCGATGGACCAAGGTCTTTTTTCAACATATGCATCTATGCAACTATAATATTCTATCATGCATGGGGATCTATCTCTTCTGAGCAGAATGTATGCTGTCACATATTAGTGTATTTTCTGCTAACACAAGTGGAAAAATGTAAATTACTTTATATTTCTTCTAAGTATTAACTACTGTGTACTTACCACTTTATAATCTTAAGAGCCATTAATCATCATTTGCACAATAATATTGTCCTATCCTCTAGAGCTTTTTATAAACTCAAGTGCTTTACGAATAGCACCTTTATTAATTCACTTTTTCTACTTTTACTTTTCCATCTCATTTATTAATTATGGAACCCCTCCAGTTATATAAATAATACATCCCGGGGCAGTGGGACACTCAGAATCGGGTGTTGATGCTTCTGGGGAGTCACAGGGGTTGAGACACGTCTCCGTGACCCTGGGATCAGCGTCAAGGAGTTCTTGGGGACAATATAGGGATAGGGTGGTTTAAGTGATGAAATGTTTGTGACACCACTCGTGGTTTGCGGCTATGGATAGCCACCGCTGCTGCAGAACCTCTGGGGACAATGGGCGGGCAGCTGGGATGGAGTGGCTCCCACAGGTGGAGTGGGTCCCCAGGGCAGTAAGGGTAATTGATAGTCTCTGGCAAGCAGGTGTTAACTTTATGCCTCGTTACCTTGCCCAGTGGCCTTCACAGCCGGTTGCCGCATAAATAATACAGTCTCACACAGTTCTGCAACTCTGTATCAGGGTTTACTCACAGCAAGCTTTAAGTTTCAACAGGTCTTAGATGTTACACTGTCTCTCAGATAAGCTCCGGCCTGTGTAGTCTATAAGAAATCGGGGTGACAAGTATGAGATCCTCGGTGGTCTGCCTGTCTTTGCCTTTCTCTCGTCCTGTTCCTCAGCGCTCCTGCCTGCGTGCGTCTCCTCCCAGCGCTTCTGCGCGCAGAGCCCTGATCCGGCAGCCACGGGCGAGCAACCGGTACCTTGTCCCCGGACCCTTATCTGGCTGCTTTCTTGGGGGACGTGCAAGATGTGAGCCACAGCTCCTATGAAGCTTGTGACCTCTAGTTCATCTGTTCGGGCTCTGCACTCCCAGTCCCTGTCTCCGAAACAAACCCCTCCGTCTGGTATGACCAGTCCCAGATTTGAGTGCTTGGGCCGCTTCAGCTCTGCCGATGCCCCTAGGGTTCCTTCTTTTCCTGTCCCGGGACAAACCTCCACTGCTCAAGTCCCCTTCTTCTCAGTTTCACACTGCTCCTCTGTCTCTCCTTCTCTTCCTCACTCGACTCGACTTCTCCTCTTTTCTCTTTGATCTTTGCTCTACATTCTAGGTGTTCTCTGCTCCACTCCAAACTGAAAACTTTCTTTCCTTCTACTTCCCACCCACACTTCTCCACCCTATTCTACTCCTTTGGACTGGGTCTTCCCTACAGCGAGTCCATCCACGTCCCTAACTGGGGTCTACATGTTGGGTGGTTGCTGAGGATCCCATACCTACCATCCCCCATCTCCTGACTACAGGAGAACCACTGCTTGGGTGCAGTACCCCTCATGGTGATCAGACAGGTGGGGCGCCATATATATATATATATATATATATATATATATATACAGTAAAATACATAATTCACATAACGCATTACAGGACATTCACATAATGACATGTCTTATACACACCCTGGAGCACTAATGACAGCTCCATCAAGGATCAGGAGCACTAACCGTAGCTCCTTTGGTGGTTACGGCCGCCTAGCAGTATATACACTTTACATAAAATACGAGACCCTACAGACCCACAGAGATCCGGTACGCAGCCGGTCCACCCCTGTTCAGACAGGCCACACAGTCTCATACAGGCTGCTACCCTGCACCCAGCCTTACACATCTCACACCTTAGTCAACGGGACCCTCTCACAGTCGGTCCCCATGGCGGTTATGGCTGTCTGGCCTCTGAGACATCCTCAGTCTCTCACATGCTACCCAGCATACAGTCCACTGTGCCCTCAAGACATCTCCAGTCTCTCACGTGGTACACTCACATGGACTCCACACATCTCACACGAGGTTAACGGGACTCTCACGACCTGACAGTCAGTCCCCATGGCAGTTACGGCTGCCTGGCCTCCGTGGGCTCCAACTCATCACAGGACCCACACACACATACATCCACAGTCCCTCATGGACTTCTAAGGACATCAGCCTTGTCAGGCCTGTAATGTTCATGAGGCACGATATGAGGCATTCACGAGAGTAAACTTTAACTGTACTTTATTCTTGACTTCCATCTTTGTCCATCATATATCAGAACAGTTTTTTGGCAGCATGCTTCAAAGTGAAAGTAAAACTTAACTTCCCACCTCCTTCTCTCCTTACCCATGATACACCAGACCTAGTTTTCTTAAAGAGGCAGATCTAATTATTGTACATTACAAGGCCCAGACCACACACACACCAGCACAGTCCGGCATAGACTTCAACCCTTTAGGCCCAGACCATGTTCTGAGCCACCTGAGCTCCACGGCAGTCAAAGCATTCCCCAAGGCCTCCTCACCTTGCCCATGATGCCCAGCTACCTCCAAGCCTTACCAACACAGGCAGAGATCCCGGATGGCAGCCTCACCAACATGGACAGAGTGAGCCCCCTGCAAGTTCAGCCAGAACCCCCATGCACTCAGGTGCTCCACTAACCTCTCGGTCTGGTCACAGGCTTCATACGGCTCAGAGGGACCGACGTCTCCAGCATGGAGAACCAGGCGTCCTGCTTCATCCCCCCAAAGGGGACGGGACCCCTCTGAGACACGTCCTCTCCCTCAGAGGATCATGTCTGGTCTCTCTCGAACACAGGCCTAGGCAGCTATTATCTTGCCTGCCACGCCCACATCTGCCACACCCACTCCTGGGACTTGTAACAATTAGAACACACTGCTCTTTAAGAGGCCACTCATTTGTCTCATCAACCCCTTTAACTATTACCACAGAGCTAACTATCACTTAACCCTGTGTGTACGGCTCAGGGCCCATGTGAGTCGTATTGGCCACATGCCATAGCGCTGGCATGCCTCACAATATATATATAATCTTTGCAAATACCTTTCTCCAGCCATTTGCTACAAAAATGGAAAAAGAAACCATTCATTATGTAGCAGTTTATTAAACTCATAAACTGCTCACATCACATATAATACATAGTACACTCACATAGTAACACTGATCAACATGACATTACATCTCACATAACAGCACATTACAGTTCACTTAAACCCTTCAGAAGGCTTATATACACGGGAGCACTGATTACAGCTCCATCGAACACCAGGAGCACCAATCATGGCTCCCTATGGCGGTTATGACAGCATAGCCTTATCCACACTTTGTACTTAACTATATTTATATCACAGTTGTCAACGGGATCTTTAGGACATTACAGTCGGTCTAAAGGGCGGGTATGCCCACCCGGAACTATTTACAGAGATCAGTCTGTACAATACTTAACATGATTACAGAGCCCACCATAGTTACAGAGCTCTTTATATACAGAACCCCCGTACGAGACATTCGTACTCTCAGTGCATGGTACGTGTCCCCATCTTAAGGAACACCCGAGACACACAGACCAAAGTCTCATACAGGCTGCTATACTGCACAGAGCCTTCACGCATCCACACAAAGTCAACGGGACCATATCATGACCTAACAGTCAGTCCCAATGGCGGCTATGACCGCTTGGCCTTATTCACACTTGAATACATCATACATGGCACTTTTGCATAAACCATTATGATTCACGAATAGCAACGGGACCATATCATGACCTAACAGTCTGTCCTAATGGTGGCTACGACCTCCTGGTCCTTGAACCGTCCTCGGTCTCCACACGACACATAGCATGCGGTCCATCATAACACGTCCATGGACCACACACATCCACACGAGGTCACCGGGACCATCTCACGACCTAACAGTCAGTCCCAATGGCAGCTACGACTGCCTGGCCCTTGAGCCGTCCTTGGTCTCCACAAGACACATAGCATGCGGTTTATCATAACACATCCATGGACCACATACATATTCATACACACACAAACAGTCCATCATAAAATATCCATGGACTGTTGCCCTTTCAGGCCCAGATCAGGGATTGGCAAACCTGAGCTATCGGGTAAACCAGGCGTCCCCAAGGTCTCCTCACCATGTGTTTCCAGGTAACCAGCCACCACCAAACCTCCATACCAGGCAGGTCTCCAGGTCCATGGCGGCACCCCATACAAGTCCGAGCAAGCACCCTCCGGGTTCGGCCAAGGTTCCCCAACTCTAGGGACCTTCTTAACCTCTGCGTCTGGCCACAGGTTCACACTCACTTGGTCAGAGGGGCAGGTGCCTCCCACATGGAGATGGCAGGGACAGAACACCTCTGACTCTCACATCCTCAATGGCTGGATGTTTCTCACAGACTGACTGACCCAGCTCACAGCACTATTCATATCCTGGCTGACACACCCACACCTGAAACACAGTGGCAATCACACAGCACCACTCTCAGCCACAGACCTAGCTGCATTTAACCCCTTGTGTACCACTACAGAGCTAACTCACACTTAACCCTGTGTGTAATGCTAGGTCCAGCAATCATCCAGATTGCAGCAGGCCATGTGAGTCATACCGGCCATGTGCTATAGCGCTGGTATGCCTCACACTGTCTATCTATATAATTATCTTATCCTGTCCGTCATCCACGTCTGCCGTCAGGATGTCCCCCTATCATCCGCCAGCGGCAGCCATATTTGCACACCCAAGTGATGGATGTTCAAATATGGCTGTTGCTGGTGGTACTGGTCCAATGCGCAGTACCTCCAGCAGTGCCGCAGACACCAGAACGCGACGACACCTGAGATCGATACTAGGAACCCCCAGCACATGACGTCACAAAGAGCAGACCAAGAAAAGAGTAGTCCATAATTGCACGGTGCAGAATAGGCAGGTAGTTGACAACAACCTGCCTGTTAGTCTGTAGGCTCATACTAAATAAAATATATTAATCCCAGAAATAATAATAATAATAATAAATCTTTATTTATATAGCGCCAACATATTCCGTAGCGCTTTACGATACAGTGGTTCAAATATGGATAATATACAATACAATACAGTAAGTACTTACAGTAGAGAAAAAATACAGTACAATAATTGGATACAATACAATAAGCATAGAATCAATGTAAAAATACAATACAATAAATAAAGCAAAAAATAAAGGTGACCCTGCTCAAAAGAGCTTACAATCTACAACAAGATAGGGGTTACACAAAGTACAGGGGCTTATTACACTGATGGTCCAGGCATCTTGAGGAAGAGGGGGATAGAAATAAGCTTACATGAATGGTCATCAGACAATCTGTGTAGATCTTTTAGGTTTGGTGGAGTTTGAAGAAGAGTTATATCGAGAGAGATAGAGAATGGGCTGTCTACAGTACAAAGGACTTCTATTAGGGAGTATGATAGGCAGCCTTAAAAATATGTGTTTATAGGGAGTATCAGAAGCCATGCAAGTTGTGGATAGTTCTGATTTTTTGGGGTAGAGCATTCCAGAGAATTGGTGCAGCTCGGGAGAAGTCTTGGAGCCGGGAGTGGGAGGATCAGATTAGTGCAGATGTTAGTCTAAGGCAGTGTTTCTCAACTCCAGTCCTCAGGACCCACCTACAGTGCATGTTTTCAGGATTTCTTCAGTATTCGACAGGTATTGGAATCATCACCTATGCAGATAATTAAATGATCATCTGTGCAATACTAAGGAAATCCTGAAAACCTATAATTTTGGTGGGTCCTGAGGACTGGAGTTGAGAAACACTGGTCTAAGGTCATTTGTAGAATGTAGAGAACAGGCGGGGTGATAGAATAATAATAATATTTATTTATTTATATACTGTAGCACTAATGATTCCACAGCACTTTACATACATTGGCAACATTGTCCTCATTGGGGTTCACAATCTAAACATCCTATCAGTATGTCTTTGAAATGTGGGAGGAAACTCACACAAACACAGGGAGAACATGCAAGCTCCTTGCAGATGTCATCCTTGGTGGGAATTGAACCCAGTACCTGAGTGCTGCAAGGCTGCAGTGCTAACCACTGAGCCACCATGCCACTCAGAAAACCCTTTTAACAGAATGCAAAGGTTAATCTGAGAGGCGCAGCTTCAGTCTCCTCTCATGAAGAAGCATCCACCCCTATTAAAAGAGTTGTGCCAAGTTTTTAAGCAATCCTAAATTATTGGATAAGAGATAACTTTCTGATTGTTGGTTTCTGATTTCTGACTTAAAATGGGACCCGGTCCAATCCTGAGGATAGTCCTGTAATGAACCCTGACTGAATAGTGCACTGGTCAAGCATACACACTTCTGCTCCATTCATTCTTAATGCAAGCTCCAGAGGTAGCCAAGCACTCCCTAAATGATTAATTGTATTTTTTTTTTTGGCTAAATGATCAAAAAAACAATATTTTTTGCACAATGCATTTTGCAGGGTTGATATTGTAAGCAGCTCACTAGTCCCAGCCTAAAACAGAATAGTTTACAAAGGTATTTAGACGTGTTCCTCTGTGTGTTGTGAGACAGTGCGGGGGATCATATGCGAGGGGCGCTATGTCTCCCCCAGAATGCGCACTGTCACGTATTGAGCCCGGTATAGGGTATGAGAGAAAGGGACGGTCCGCTCCCTCTGCTCCGGGTCTTGCAAGGACCCGGAAGTAGACACGGAGTTAAAAGCCTGGTCAGGAGGCAGGGCGGGGTTCCCTGTACAGAGATTTGTGCCTTAGCTGCAGCAGCAGCAGAGAGATAGACAGGAGAGGTCTAGAGTTCCAAGAGGCCGTGTGCTAGTCTAACACGGCCTAGCCCAGGAGGGCTGGGGAACTCGGGGTGACCTAGAACGGAGGCCTTTGGCCTGAAGGACCCGGGTACGTTATATGAACTGTGTCTTGTGTACCTGGCTGCGACCCGGATTCCGGCAGACTGTGCCACCGCTGTGAGTATCAGCAATAAACACCGGGTCCTGTTTGAACCACTACCGGGCTCCACGTGTTTCCTGACTTGCAATCCAGGCGCTGCCCCACAGTGTCTAATGGTGCAATGTGGTGTAAGGATAAGCGTGGTTACAACAGTTTGAGTGTAAAATCATATTCGGATGTTTGAGGCATATTTACTAAATCTGTAGAGATTTTCAGATCTGCTCAAGGCCTCATTCAGATGTCTGTGTTGCATGTCTATGCTGAATAAGTTTTTCTTGAAAGGCTACAACATGTACTTATTCTAATTTATGGTGCTATTTACAAGTCAATTTTTTTCACAGACCATGTGTCTACAGAGACAATGTGCATTACTGGGACTACTAGGACAACCCTTTCTGAAACTTCTGATTCCATTTGTCTTCCGAAGTTAAAGTGAACCTGTCAGAAGTTTTGTCAGAAGTTTTTTTTGCATTAAGCTGCAGACACCGCAAGTAAGGCCTTATATAGAGCATTCTAGAATACTGTATATAAATCCCCACGCCGATCTGTATTATGTTAAAAAACTGTTTTTATTGTACTCACCTATGGGGCAGTCCGGTCCGATGGGTGTCGCTGGTCTTGGTCTGATGCCTCCTATCTTCTTGTGAATGTCGTCTTTTTTTCTGCTTAACGTAGATGATGCGTTCTAAGTCATCTGCACACAGTCTCCTTCATTCCACTCCTGCAAATGCATACTTCTCTGTGCCCTGCTGATGGCAGAGAATTGATCACAGGGTTGTAAGGAATGACAGGGGGACTGGGTCCCCTACACTGACCCTCGTGCTAAGGGGCCCTAGCTCTCCCTTATCCCAGAGTTACCTCTGATGGTGAGTATATCTGAGCTGCCACCCTTACCCTGCACTTTGCCAGCCCTGGTCTGATACCCCCTCTCCCCCATTCAGGGGAAACCAAGACAAGAGTGGTAAAACTCCACACGAATAGAAAAAAGGGGAAACAAACAATACTCAATGACAGCAATGCACTCAGATGTATAAGATGATACGTGCACAGGAAGAAATAAAGAGCAGGGAGGAAAACCAGACGACAAGAGGATTTTCACAGCACACCAAACAGAGCAATTCAATAGATCACCAGCAACTGGATCACCACAGCACATGGACCGGTATTGCAAAACCTATAGTCAGAATGAGAAGACAGATTCCTTCATATTAAAAATGCAGGGAGCAACTGTGATGTTATTCTAGAAGCAATCATACAGTGGGTACGGAAAGGATTCAGACCCCTTTAAATTTTTTACTCTTTGTTTCATTGCAACCATTTGGTAAATTCAAACTGAAATATCACATGGTCATAAGTCAGGGGTAAGGAACCTCAGGCCCCAGGGCCGCATGCCCTTTTCTGTAGCCCTCGGGCAGATTCCTGGGGACCACAGTGCTTGGGCTGGCAGACACATTTTGCTGACTAGCTGCCTTTTAAATCCAGTACCCCAGTTATCTCTATGCCCCAGTCTCAGCCTCCTCAGTGACATATATGTCCCAGCCTCTCCTGTGATGTCTATAGCCCTAGCAAACCGGAAAAAACTGTTGTAAAGCAACATGATCAATATCACCTAACATCACAGCCATGCCAAAGAGAAACATCCCTAGCCACCACAGTACGGTGAGTTAATAGTTTAACTAAATATAGCAGTTTAATTTTCAAGTTGATAGTTTTGTGTGGCGGGCCCCGAAGGATGGTTGAAATTTCCAAATGGCCCCTGCAGAAAAAGGTTCCCCACCCCTGTCATAAGTTTTCAGACTCTTTGCTCAGTATTGAGTAGAAGCACCCTTTTGAGCTAGTACAGCCATGAGTCTGACTCACTGTGGCCGGGTCTACACGTTGCAAGCGTTTCTTCTCCTCCTTGTCACGGGAACCGCGCCTGCGGTTGAGGGGCCCGGTGGTCCAGATCAATATATTGGCTGAACAGTTAAGGGGTTAATTGTTTCATGACCGCACCTGTGAGAGTTCCGGTGATGTCCACCGGCGCTGCTTGGGTCTCCAGGGGATGAGATGCAGCAAGAAGGGACGCTCCCCACAGGATGAGCGGGAGTCCCCGGAGCCAGGAGCTGCACAAGATGTTGTGAGGCAGCTGTAGTTACCTTAGTATGCGGAGACGGACAGTTCTAAGAAAGGCACGGAAGCTGATAGTCTCTGTAACGGGTACTTTACTGTAACCAGCAGGTGATACATAGTATACAGTTGACGGGTAACGGACCGGGTGGACTCAGCAATGACCAGTGTTTCTCAGAGCTCCGCGGTGTTCCTCCACTCTAAGCTAGTTTGTGTTGCCGTTATCGCCTTGGGATGCCAGATCGGGTACAAGGAGGCTGCTTCAATTTCCCTACTGGTGAATTCTGACCGGTGTTTGTGGGGAGCCTTGGGTACTCCGCTGGCAAGACAACTCGGTGTGCGGCGGTGGTGGGGTGCTCCTGGAGAGCGGTCCTCCTCTCCTGGTTTGTATAGCAGTGCTGAACAACTGCTTGCTTCGGAACCAGTAGTCCGGTTGAAGATGGACGCGGGTAGATGGTGATCCGTATATGGTTGCCCAGAGTCCGGTTGTTGAGGCACCAGGATAATGGCGCCCAACCGGGGGTGGTGGTGGCCTAGGGGCGGCACGGAACTGTGCAAGGCCCCTTCTCATACGTTCCTCCTGGCCACGTTCTGCTTCCTCCGTCTCCTACATTTTTGCAAATCTTTTCTTAGACTTGGCAGACCGACTTGCTGCACTAAATTCTCCACTACACACTACACCTACACTCCGCCCACCAGGACCTTATTGGCCCTCTATGCTGATGTGCATGTCGGGTATGGAGCTCTGAGTTTTAACCATGTCATTGCTTAGTCAGAGAATATTGTTGCTGCTGTCTTGGCTGCAATACACTCCTGTGAGGCACTCGCTGCGGGGCGCCACAAGTCTTCATGGGAATGATGCAACAAGTTTTTCACATTTGGCTTTTAGGATCCTCTGCCATTCTTCCTTGCATATCCTCTCCTGTTTTGTCAAATTGGATGGTGCGCGTTGGTGGACAGCCACTTTCAGTTCTCTCCAGAGATGCTCAATTTGGTTTAGCTCAGGGCTCTGGCTGGGCCAGTCAAAAATGGTCACAGAGTTGTTCTGAAGCTACTCCTTTGTTATTTTAACTTTGTGCTTAGGTTCATTGACTTGTTCGAAGGTGGACCTTCGGCCAAGTCTGAGGTCCAGAGCACTCTAAAAGAGGTTTTCATCCAGGATATCTCCGTATTTGACCGCATTCATGTTTTCTTCAATTACAACCATTCATCCTGTCCCTGCAACTGAAAAACACCCCCATAGCATGATGCTGCCACCACCATGTTTCACTGTTGGGATTGTTTTGGGCAGGTGATGAGCAGTGCCTGGTTTTCTCCATACATAAATCTTAGAATTATCACCAAAAAGTTCTATCTTCGTCTCATCAGACCAGAGAATCTTATTTCTCATAGTCTGGGAGTCCTTCATCTCTTTTTTTGCAAACTCTATGCAGTCTTTCATATGTCTTACACTGAGGAGAGGTGTCTGACAAGCCACTCTGCCATAAGGGCCCAACTGGTGAAGGGCTGCAGGGATAGTTGACTTTGTGGAACTTTCTCCCATTTCTCTATGGCATCTCTGGAGCTCAGCCACAGTGATATTGGGTTTCTTCGATACATCTCTTATCAAGGCTCTTCTACCCCTAATTGCTCAGTTTGGCTGGACGGCTAGGTCTAAAAAGACCTCTGGTGGTCCCAAACTTTTTCCATTTAAGGATTATGAAGGCCATTGTGCTCTTAGGAACCCTGAGTACTGCAGAAATTCTTTTGTAACTTTGACCAGATCTGTTTCTTACCATAATTATGTCTTGCGCATGAGATCATTGGGCAGTTCCTTTGACCTCCTGATTCTCATTTGGTCTGACATGCACTGTGAACTGTGAGGTCTTCTATAGACTTTCCAAATCAAGTCCTATCAGTTTAATTAAACACAGCTGGACTCCAATGAAGGAGTAGAACCATCTCAAGGAGGATTACAAGGAAATGAACAGCATGTGACTTAAAGGAAACCTCAATCAAACCAGTTCACTCACAGGACTTCCCCGGCTTCTGGAGTAGTGGCAGGCGTGCTCACATGAATATGAGAACAATGGAAGGACTCCAGTGCCGTAATGTCGTTGATCTCTTCATATATTCAAATTAAAATCATTACAGATGCCCCTGATGATTTTAATTTGAAGAAATAAAGAGATCCACTGCATTACGGCACTGGAGTCCTTCAATTGTTCTTAAAGGGAACCTGTGGAAGGCCCATTTCCTTGGCTTTAACTTCCTGGCTGATATCTTTAGATGTTGTTGCTTCAGTATTGCCGCATAATCTTCTTTCCTCATGATGCCATCTATTTTGGGAAGTGCACCAGTCCCTCCTGCAGCAAAACAACCTCACAACATGATGCTGCCACCCCTGTGTTTCACAGTTAGGATTGTATTCTTAGGCTTCCAAGCTTCTCCCTTTTACCTCCAAACATAATGATGGTCATTATGGCCAAACAGTTCAATTTTACTTCTGTCAGGCCACAGGGCATGTCTCCAAAAATGTAGGTCTTTGTTCCTATGTGTATTTGCAAAAAATAACCTGCCTTTTTTGTTTCTTTTGGATTAATGTTTTCTTCCTGGCAGAGTGGCCTATCAGCCCATGTTGATACAGTGCTAGTTTCATGGTAGATAATGACACAATCTTACCAGCTTCCACCATCATCTTCACAAGGTATTTTGCTTTTGTTCTTGGGTTGATATGCACATGTTGGACCAAAGCATGTTCATCTCTGGGACACAGAACCCGTCACCTTCTGGAGCAGTATGATGGCTGGACATTCCCATCTTGTTTGTAGTTGCATAGAATTGTTTGTACAAATGAATGTGGCACCTTCAGGTATCTGGAAATTGCACCCAAGGATAAACCAGGTTTCTGCAAGTCCACAATTCTCTTCTTCATATATTGGCTGATTTATTTAGACCTTCCCATGATGCTTCACAAAGAAGCAGTTAGTCTCACGTGTGCATTAAAATACATCCACAGGTGTGTCTCTAATTAACTCAGATGTTGCCAACAAACCTATCAGTAGCTTCCAAACATATGACATCATCATATGGACTGTCTCAAATTGTTTAAAGGTACAAATCTTTGTGTATGTAAACTTGTGACTTTGCAGAAAGTAATAAAAATGCCTTAAAACATTCTCTATCATTATTCTGGCATTTGGCAAATATAAATAATTATGATAATCCTAATTGACCTAAAACAGGGAAGCTTTATTCTGATTTCATGTCTCTGGGCATATAAAGCCCTGGGCCTTTAAGTATGCCATTGACATCTGAGTGTGATACAATGTAGAGGGGTCCTTCCCATCACCAAAATCATATACTAATATGTAGTAGGTGTAATAATAATATTAGTAAATCCCTCCAACAAAAAATGTAGTATGGTTTTTCTGATGTATCTATTCCCATGTACAGAGCATTGTAGGTATCCTTGATTATGTCCACTCAAATAGGGAAAGTGGTCCTAACCATGGATACCAAGCTACTGCAATGCCCTGCACATGAGAAATAGTATCAGGAAAACCATACTACATTTGTAATAGGAGATATTATTTATTAAACCTACTACATGGTGGGATAGGATATTGTAGATAAACTGACACTAAAATGTAAATGTTGTGTAAGTGAAATAAATGACATGAAAAACAAGAATTTTAAAAACCAAACACAAGTTTTTATTATAACACTAAAACTTCAGGTTCAAATACTTAATTTGGGAGGGGGTGGAGGTAGAAGTGCTGGGACTCGCAGGAGTGTTCCCTCCGACATTTGACACCGTCACAGAAGTAGGTGTGTTTAGCGTAGATGAGTGTGGGGAAGGACCATATGGTGAAGAGGTGGTGAAGACAATAGAATGGTGAGACATAAAGTAGACAATTTTATACGCTCAGGGGTTTTAGGGATGGATGTTTGGTGTACTTCAGGGATTGGGAGAGGTGCTGGATGGCGGAGAAGCATTGGATGGCAGAAAGGTGTGGGTTGCAGGAGAGATGTTGGGTGCAGTAGAGGTGCAGATTGCAGTAGAGGTGTGGGGTTTTGGAAGAGGGGCCGGTCTTAGAAGAGTGGCAGGTTTTGGAAGAGGGATGGGGTGCATGATAATGGAGGGATTGGGCAGGCTGTTGGTACGGGGCAGACGTTTGGTATGGGGTAGACTGTTGAAACAGGGCAGGCTGTTAGTATGGAGCAGGCTGTTAGTAAAGGGCTGGCTGTTGGAATCGGGCAGTCTGTTGGGATGGGGCAGATTGCATTATCTGCAATAGAACCTACTGGCAGGCAAGCATTATATGCAGCTGATGTGTGGGCACAAGGTTTTCCATCTGCCGCAATACTGCCAAAAAGAACAAGTGATATACTGATCTATTAGCATCAGCTTACATTCTATCCAGGCGTACTGTTCTTTTGCGGAAGCCAGCACTCAATTGATGAGTGAGTAGCTCAATCGCATCCTAGAATACCATGCTCAGATGCATAAACTCCGTCAGAAGGCTCCTTTCCGAAGCCCTCTTGTGCTGCCATAATGACACAAAACTTGATTGAGAGGTATTGGTAACCTCAGAAAGCTGGGCTATGGTATAATCTGTGTCCTGCACTTCAGCTTGTGGGACGGAGTCCTGCCAGGATGAGTCGACGGTGCCGAATGGGTTAGAGGGGCAAAATGGATCAGAGGTGCTGGCAGTGGCAGTCTCTTCTGAGACCACAACAGGAAGGATGATGGAGGAGCTGAAGAATACAGGCTCCTGAGTGTTGCCAAAGGTTCAGTGAAAAGAAAATAATAATTAACATGTAGTTTTTATTTTTGTAGTTTTTTTTGTGTATCCTGCAGCAGAAAAAAAACAGTTAAACAGGGATGGACTTTGCTCCTACAATATATGGATATTACCTTTGGCATGCCAGCAAAGATCTCAGGAACACCAACGAATGATACAATTTGTATCTTGGCTGGCGTTGACCTGATCCACACTCGGCCCACATCTCCTTATTGAATTCCTTCTTGATGCAATCCCTGATAGTTTGCCAATGTGGCACCCTGGTGGGGCACCACAGAAACTCTTAGGACATGGATGGGAAGTACACAGCAAGCAGCCCCACTAACCTACAACACCTTTCACCCCAGACCTGTAGGGGGAGCTCCACTGGTTGCCTTAAGCCAGTTTTCCCTATAAATACGGGTCCTGGAGGGAGAAACTGTGGAGTGTGCAGTCACTTTAAAACTGTAAACAGCTAGGAGAGCTGACCTGGTACTGGTGCCACACTAGGCCCATACCAGCACACCCAGAAAGTGGTAGACCCTCGCAACAGGGGTCATAGGAGCAGGAGGCAAATACAGAAAAAGGGCAGAGGAGTCATTCGGGCTCAGACAAATCTGGTCACTGGGTCCGAGCTGCAGGAGCCATAGTGCAGGCTGCAGAGAAACCAGCACCACAACAAGGGAGTCTAGCTCCCTGGACATCTGAAGCACCGCCAGATGAGAGCCCGGAGTTGAGAATTCAACAGCATTCCTTTATAGTGCCCTCAGTGCAGCAAACTCGGGTGTAACCAGTCACACTAGAAAGTGCAACTCCGGTTTGGTTGGATTTCACATCCACTGGACCCACTAGAAGCTACGTACACCAGGAAGCCTATACCACTGCTTGCTGTGGAACATCCAAAAGTGTCTACTTCATCCCCCGGTTGAGTGTACCTGTCAACACCAGTAAAAGGTACAGAAAAGACTTTATGTGTCTGTACATTCTTTCCGGGCTAATACTAAACTACCTGAGCTGCCGTATTCCACCCAGTGATGTTCCTGGCCCCGGGGACTACTGCTCATCCTGTGGGGAGCATCCCATCTAGCTGCCGCACATCCCCCGGAGGCCCAAGCAGCGCCGGGGCTATCACCGGATACCCACAGGTGGCGTCACGAGACAAATAAGACTTTAATCCCCATCCACAAACCCTTTTCATTTGACCACCGGCCATTCTGGCCTCCCGCACGGAACCATGACAGTAGCTATTGCCCGAGGCCTGAGCACCCGGTTACGGTGAGTCACCACCATTTCTGATTGTTATTATCTGTAAAAATAAAAAAAAATTGTGATTAATGGACAATACTTTACATCCATGAATATGACCTAACAATACTTATAGCACAGATTCTGTGTCCTTACATCAAAGTCCTGCCAGCCGTCCATAAGCACAGCACACACCTACTCCGAGAGCCATCAGGTGTAAACATGAGCTGAATTTTGTCAATAGCGGGTCAGGTTACCTCCTGCTCAAACCAATGGTTCTCATACAGGTCAGGTCAAATTAAAGCAATAGCATAGAAAAATGGAGAAGTTAAAATATAACTTTTAATGAACTCAAATATTAAAAAGACCTAGTTGTCTAGACTAACAAAAGCAGAAAGTTGTGCAAAAGTGACAGTGCAAAAAACTGTGTATTGCTGTGAGTAATCCCCTTTCCTCTTTTTCAAGGGGTTGATAGAGCCAAACCCAGACTCCGTCCGTATACCTAGGAATACTGGCTTATGTCTCTAGTCACGTCTGCCTACCTAGAGGAAGTGCAATATCAAGGTTCATACACTCCCCTCATGGTACACAGACCACATGTATAGGTGGAAAAAACAAAGTATGCACTCCAAATTGGAGCGATCTCACCCAGTTACTCCACCGCTTCACATGAAATGAGTCCACATAGACTTGGATCAACCTTTCATTGATGTTGTCCTGGCTGCTCAGGGCTCAGTACTTTCTAGTCACCACCATGTCATCTGATGCGTTCCTCCCGATGCGTTTCAGATCCCTCTTCATCAGAAGAGTCAGGGTACACACATCAGGGTTGGTAATAATAGGATACACCCACCCTTATGTAGATGATCAGGGGCTGGCTGGCACCTTTCAGCCTGGGGGGCAATCACAAGGTAGTGGCCCGCGAGCTGCAGCGGCAGCCCAACTTTGGCCAGTTTATCACTGGCCGCTACATTAAAGCAGCAGAGGTAAAAGGATTTAAAAACAGGCGGATACATATAGTAGATAAGAGAGCAGAACCGAGCTTACTACAGAGATATGGGAACAGAACAGACTTTACTACAGAGATATGGGAACAGAACCGAGCTTACTACAGAGATATGGGAACAGAACAGACTTTACTACAGAGATATGGGAACAGAACCGAGCTTACTACAGGGAAAAAAAAGAGCAGAACCGAGCTTACTACAGAGATATGAGAAGAGACTGAGCTTACTATAGATATAAGGGAACAGAACTGAGCTTACTACAGAGATGAGAGCAGAACCGAGCTTACTACAGGGATAAGAGCAGAACCGAGCTTATTACAGAGATCTGGGAACAGAACGGAGCTTACTACAGAGATAAGGGAACACAACAGACTTTACTACAGAGACAAGGGAACACAACAGACTTTACTACAGAGATAAGGAAACAGAACCGAGCTTACTACAGAGATAAGGGAACACAACAGACTTTACTACAGAGATAAGGGAACACAACAGACTTTACTACAGAGACAAGGGAACACAACAGACTTTACTACAGAGATAAGGAAACAGAACCGAGCTTACTACAGATAAGGGAACACAACAGACTTTACTACAGAGATAAGGAAACACAACAGACTTTACTACAGAGATAAGGGAACAGAACCGAGCTTACTACAGAGCTAAGGGAACACAACAGACTTTACTACAGAGATAAGGGAACAGAACCGAGCTTACTACAGAGATAAGGGAACACAACAGACTTTACTACAGAGATAAGGGAACACAACAGACTTTACTACAGAGATATGGGAACAGAACCGAACTTACTACAGGGAAAAAAAGAGCAGAACCAAGCTTAGTACATAGATAAGAGAACAGAACCGAGCTTACTACAGGGAAAAAAAGAGCAGAACCGAGCTTACTACAGAGATATGAGAAGAGACTGAGCTTACTATAGATATAAGGGAACAGAACTGAGCTTACTACAGAGATGAGAGCAGAACCGAGCTTACTACAGGGATAAGAGCAGAACCGAGCTTATTACAGAGATCTGGGAACAGAACGGAGCTTACTACAGAGATAAGGGAACACAACAGACTTTACTACAAAGATAAGGGAACACAACAGACTTTACTACAGAGATAAGGAAACAGAACCGAGCTTACTACAGAGATAAGGGAACACAACAGACTTTACTACAGAGATAAGGGAACACAACAGACTTTACTACAGAGATAAGGGAACAGAACCGAGCTTACTACAGAGATAAGGGAACAGAACCGAGCTTACTACAGAGATAAGAGAACAGAACCGAGCTTACTACAGAGATAAGGGAGCAGAACCGAGCTTACCACAGAGATAAGGGAGCAGAACCGAGCTTACTACAGAGATAAGGGAACACAACAGACTTTACTACAGAGATAAGGGAACAGAACCGAGCTTACTACAGAGATAAGGGAACACAACAGACTTTACTACAGAGATAAGGGAACACAACAGACTTTACTACAGAGATATGGGAACAGAACCGAACTTACTACAGGGAAAAAAAGAGCAGAACCGAGCTTACTACAGGGAAAAAAAGAGCAGAACCGAGCTTACTACAGAGATATGAGAAGAGACTGAGCTTACTATAGATATAAGGGAACAGAACTGAGCTTACTACAGAGATGAGAGCAGAACCGAGCTTACTACAGGGATAAGAGCAGAACCGAGCTTATTACAGAGATCTGGGAACAGAACGGAGCTTACTACAGAGATAAGGGAACACAACAGACTTTACTACAGAGACAAAGGAACACAACAGACTTTACTACAGAGATAAGGAAACAGAACCGAGCTTACTACAGAGATAAGGGAACACAACAGACTTTACTACAGAGATAAGGAAACAGAACCGAGCTTACTACAGAGATAAGGGAACACAACAGACTTTACTACAGAGATAAGGAAACAGAACCGAGCTTACTACAGAGATAAGGGAACACAACAGACTTTACTACAGAGATAAGGGAACACAACAGACTTTACTACAGAGATAAGGGAACAGAACCGAGCTTACTACAGAGATAAGGGAACACAACAGACTTTACTACAGAGATAAGGGAACACAACAGACTTTACTACAGAGATATGGGAACAGAACCGAACTTACTACAGGGAAAAAAAGAGCAGAACCAAGCTTACTACAGAGATATGAGAAGAGACTGAGCTTACTATAGATATAAGGGAACAGAACTGAGCTTACTACAGAGATGAGAGCAGAACCGAGCTTACTACAGGGATAAGAGCAGAACCGAGCTTACTACAGAGATCTGGGAACAGAACGGAGCATATTACAGAGATAAGGGAACACAACAGACTTTACTACAGAGACAAGGGAACACAACAGACTTTACTACAGAGATAAGGGAACACAACAGACTTTACTACAGAGATAAGGGAACACAACAGACTTTACTACAGAGATAAGGGAACAGAACCGAGCTTACTACAGGGAAAAAAGAGCAGAACCGAGCTTACTACAGGGATAAGAGAGCAGAACCAAGAACCAATGCGTGGCTAACGCCATTAGGCAAAAATGTCCACTTTTTTTCTATATTTTTGTGCTGTTTTTCCTTTTTTTTAACTTTTACACTCATAACTCTATTATATAGTAGATGGTGGCCCGATTCTAATGCATCGGGTATTCTAGAATATATATGTAGTTTACATACTGTGACTGACAGAACTTGTTCAGTCAACGTGAGTGAACAACACCGCTCCTCCTGTCACCTGCTCCTCCGTCTCTCCTCCTCCTCCTGTCACCTGCTCCTCCGTCTCTCCTCCTCCTCCTGTCACCTGCTCCTCCGTCTCTCCTCCTCCTCCTGTCACCTGCTCCTCCGTCTCTCCTCCTCCTCCTGTCACCTGCTCCTCCGTCTCTCCTCCTCCTCCTGTCACCTGCTCCTCCGTCTCTCCTCCTCCTCCGTCTCTCCTCCTCCTCCTGTCACCACTCCTCCTGTCACCACTCCTCTGTCACCACTCTTCCTGTCACCACTCCTCCTGTCACTGCTTGTCCATCGCTCCTCCTGTCACCACTCCTCCTATCATGCCTCCTCCATCTCTCCTCCTGTCACCGCTCCTTCGTCTCTCCTCCTGTCACCACTCGTCCATTGCTCCTCCTGACACCGCTCCTCCTGTCCCCGCTCCTTCGCCTCTCCTCCTGTCACCGCTCGTCCATCGCTCCTCCTGTCACTGCTCCTCCTGTCACTGCTCCTCCTGTCACCGCTCCTTTATCTCTCCTGTCACCACTCCTCCATCTCTCCTCCTGTCACCGCTCCTCCGTCTCTCCTACAACCGCTCCTTCGTCTCTCCTGTCACCGCTCGTCCATCGCTCCTTGTTTCACTGCTCCTCCGTCTCTCCTCCTGTCACGGCGGATTTCCATTACAGCAAGAAAGACGTGATTTAACAATTATATAGTAGGATGTAGCAGAGCTGGTGCTGTATTTTTTGTGCATTGTGATGTCTGTATGTCCTGCAATAGATTGACCTGCAGTCCAATAACAAACTATGAACGATACACAAACCTTTTCAGCTCTGCTATGTCAAACTCAACTGTGCTACATCTACACTTATATACTGCTCCCAGCCTTCCAACAGTTGCCATGTACAGTTAGGGCCAGAAATATTTGGACAGTGACACAAGTTTTGTTATTTTAGCTGTTTACAAAAACATGTTCAGAAATACAATTACATATATAATATGGGCTGAAAGTGCACACTCCCAGCTGCAATATGAGAGTTTCCACATCCAAATCGGAGAAAGGGTTTAGGAATCATAGCTCTGTAATGCATAGCCTCCTCTTTTTCAAGGGACCAAAAGTAATTGGACAATGGACTCTAAGGGCTGCAATTAACTCTGAAGGCGTCTCCCTCGTTAACCTGTTATCAATGAAGTAGTTAAAAGGTCAGGGGTGGATTCCAGGTGTGTGGTTTTGCATTTGGAAGCTGTTGCTGTGACCAGACAACATGCGGTCATAGGAACTCTCAATTGAGGTGAAGCAGAACATCCTGAGGCTGAAAAAAAAGAAAAAATCCATCAGAGAGATAGCAGACATGCTTGGAGTAGCAAAATCAACAGTTGGGTACATTCTGAGAAAAAAGGAATTGACTGGTGAGCTTGGGAACTGTAAAAGGCCTGGGCGTCCACGGATGACAACAGTGGTGGATGATCGCCGCATACTTTATTTGGTGAAGAAGAACCCGTTCACAACATCAACTGAAGTCCAGAACACTCTCAGTGAAGTAGGTGTATCTGTCTCTAAGTCAACAGTAAAGAGAAGACTCCATGACAGTAAATACAAAGGGTTCACATCTAGATGCAAACCATTCATCAATTCCAAAAATAGACAGGCCAGAGTTAAATTTGCTGAAAAACACCTCAAGAAGCCAGCTCAGTTCTGGAAAAGTATTCTATGGACAGATGAGACAAAGATCAACCTGTACCAGAATGATGGGAAGAAAAAAGTTTGGAGAAGAAAGGGAACGGCACATGATCCAAGGCACACCACATCCTCTGTAAAACATGGTGGAGGCAACGTGATGGCATGGGCATGCATGGCTTTCAATGGCACTGGGTCACTTGTGTTTATTGATGACATAACAGCAGACAAGAGTAGCCGGATGAATTCTGAAGTGTACCGGGATATACTTTCAGCCCAGATTCAGCCAAATGCTGCAAAGTTGATTGGACGGCGCTTCATAGTACAGATGGACAATGACCCCAAACATACAGCCAAAGCTACCCAGGAGTTCATGAGTGCAAAAAAGTGGAACATTCTGCAATGGCCAAGTCAATCACCAGATCTTAACCCAATTGAGCATGCATTTCACTTGCTCAAATCCAGACTTAAGACGGAAAGACCCACAAACAAGCAAGACCTGAAGGCTGCGGCTGTAAAGGCCTGGCAAAGCATTAAGAAGGAGGAAACCCAGCGTTTGGTGATGTCCATGGGTTCCAGACTTAAGGCAGTGATTGCCTCCAAAGGATTCGCAACAAAATATTGAAAATAAAAATATTTTGTTTGGGTTATGTTTATTTGTCCAATTACTTTTGACCTCCTAAAATGTGGAGTGTTTGTAAAGAAATGTGTACAATTCCTACATTTTCTATCAGATATTTTTTGTTCAACCCTTCAAATTAAACGTTACAATCTGCACTTGAATTCTGTTGTAGAGGTTTCATTTCAAATCCAATGTGGTGGCATGCAGAGCCCAACTCGCGAAAATTGTGTCACTGTCCAAATATTTCTGGCCCTAACTGTATATATTTAGATGTAGCAGAGCTCATGCTGTGTTGTTTGTGCACTGTGATATCTGTGCTGCTGTAGATTGAGCTGCACTCCTATAACAAACACTACAATGTCACCTGACCACCTCAGCTGTGGCGGTGTCACATCTTCCATGATAGCGGACGCTTCCACTGTGGGAGGAGTGTCATGCAGTGAGGGCCTGACATGCTCAATCGCACAGAGGGAGAGATGCAGGATATCATGGAAGATGTGACACCGCAGTACGGGGAGTGGGTAACAATGAGGGGGAAAGGGGCTGAGAATTCACAGTGCGGCGAGGGTTGTCAAAGGGGGCTGAAAGGACGGACACTTCAAATAGCCGGTGGGAAAGTCGACTTCACCGCCGACTTTCCTGGCCGCTATTTAAAGTGAAGCGCTGTCTCTCTGTAACGGAAATCCCACGTCGCTGATTGGTCGCGGAGCAGCCAATCAGCAATGCAGGATTTCCATTACAGAAAGAAAGACGCGATAAGACAATTTTATAGTAGGATTACACACATACACACTCGAGACTGCTGTGGGCTGAATACACAATAGCTATATACATAATAGAGAATACACAATAGAGATGGCTGCGGGCCGTATAGACAATGGAGATGGCTGCTGGCCGTATAGACAATGGAGATGGCTGCTGGCCTTATAGACAATGGGGATGGCTGTAGGCTATACACACAATAGAAAATACACAATAGAGACTGCTGCTACAATCCATCCATCCCATTGGGTACCTTTACACGCCGCTACGACAGGATGGATACAACCCGCCACAGGCTACAAATGTAGCTTGTAGCGTCAATATAGCCCGTAGTAGCGGCGTGTGAAGACGGGACGACACAGCCGGCTACAGATACATCTGTTTCCGAGCACTGCTCGAAAACAGATGGCTACAAAGCCGATTGCAGCGAGCTGTATCGGCGTGTAAAGAAGGAACAGAAGGGTTGTTTCTACACCATGCTATGTAGCTGGGGCGTGACACAGGGTCCGGGTTTCCGCGCCCCCTTCAGCGATCATTGGAGGAAGCTCCTGCGTTGCGATTGGTTGTCGCCGCACAGGGCGGCATATTTAAGGAGCTGACGAGTCACACTACACAATTGCTCGGGCGTCAAGTATTAATCAGCCTCCTGCGATGCCTGTCCAATCATGGTATTATTGCTTTGTCCTATCAGCGTACGGACGTCTCGTAATCCACAATTGGAGCATGCCTATGTGCTGTCCCTGCTGCACCAGGTCCGCCCATAGTAGCTGGTTGTAGCGGTGTGTAAATGAGCTAAGATGAGCTACAGATGGCTACTTGAGACACCCGGCGATGTAGCTAGTTATAGATGTAGCGTAGCGTAGCGCACCTTGTGGCGGCGTGTAAAGAGGGTGCGTTTCCCGTTTGTAACCGTTTGGGCGTGCTCATGCACGTGAAGTAGCAGGTTGTATCCATCCTGTCGTAGCGGCGTGTAAAGGTACCCATTGTCCCCCCCAGGTTGCTATCTTCGGCTGTAATAGCGCCTTACCTGACTTCACACTCCTGATCCTGACAGCTTCTTCCTCTGCCGCTCCTGGTCTCCCGCTTGCCGTCACCAGCCGACACCCTGCACTAGCCAGCATCCGGTGGCACCCGGAACAGCCAGCACCAGGCAGCAGCCGCCAGCATCCCGCATCAGTCAGCACCCGGCAGCCACCAACACCCAGCAGGCAGCCGCCAGCACCAGGCAGCCAGTGGCAGCCGCCAGCATCCGGCACCAGCAGCCAGCACCCGGTAGCCGACACCAGCCGCCAGCATCCAACAGCCGGCACCAGGCGGCAGCCGCCGGCATCAGGCAGCACCCGGCCGCCGCCGGCACCAGGTGGCAGCCGCCGGCATCAGGTGGCAACCGCCGGCACCAGGTGGCAGCCGGGCAGCACCCGGCACCAGGTGGCAGCCGGGCAGCACCCGGCACGCAGCCGGGCAGCACCCGGCACGCAGCCGGCAGCCGGGCAGCACACGGCACGCAGCCGGGCAGCACACGGCACGCAGACGGCAGCCGGGCAGCACATGGCACGCAGCCGGCAGCCGGGCAGCACCCGGCACGCAGCCGGCCAGCACCCGGCAACAGGTGGCAGCTGCCAGCACCCGGCAACCGACACCAACTGGGAGCCGCCAGCTGCCGGCACCCGGCAGCCGCCTGCACCCAGCACCAACCACCGGCCGCAGCGATGTGCCGGCGGCGGGAAATTCAAATTTCCTCCTCCAGTCCTCCTCCCTCCTCTGAGTGAGGGAGACACACTACAAAGGCAGCAGGCCGGGGCGGGGCGGACGACTGAGGTGGGGGGGGCAGGACTCACTCACCCGAGGACACACACAGCCCTAATGGCGGACCTGAAACTGAGTGGCCATCCAATCCCGGCGACCCGCAGGCTGGCCGGGTGCCATGACAACGGCCGCTGCTGCCCAGAAGCCCAGACCGGTCCCGCGGTGGCACTGCCTACAGAGAGAGCTGAGAGCTCTGCTCAGAGCCAACAGACGGCCGCCCGCGGCGCTAGCAGTACTGTAGCACTGACTCAGTCAGTGACTCAATCCCGCCCGCGCCCGGCGTCCCGCCGGTTGCCATGACGACGCAGCCCTTTCTGCGATTTGAAGCCCGGAGCGGTCCCACTGCGGCCGCTCAGCGCTGACAGACAGAGAATATCGGTTGCAATACCGCCATTCCTGCCCCATACATATCCACACAGCCTTACTATCATGTAGTCTATTCTCATGCAGGGTCTCAGGGAGTGTACACTTACCCAGTCTGGCCCCACAAGGTTCATCAGCCTGGATCACGCCACCGCTGATCAGAAATGCCTTTTATAGCACTTCCTGATCAGGCACATGGCTTGTCACATGACTTCCTGTCATGGGACTAGACTACATGATAGTAAGGCTGTGTGGATTTGTATGGGGCAGGAATGGAGGTATTGTCACTTTTGCACAACTTTCTGTTTTTGCTAGACAACTAGGTCTTTTTAATATTTGAGTTCATTAAAAGTTATATTTTAACTTCTCCATTTTTCTATGCTATTGCTTTTATTATGAGCTGAATTTTGGCAGTGAGACTGGTTTCAAAGTGCAGGCTCAGATTCCACAAGGTGAATGAGAAGGGCACCATCTATAAAGCTGTCTACCTCATGCTCAGCTTCCTCGTGTTTCGTGATGGACCATTCTGAAGACTAAGAAAATGAATATAGTAAAATGAAAAGTCATTTGCATGCAATAGCAGACAGAAGTTTAAAAAAAAATTAAACTTACTGCTTTCCAACTGATGCGCCCTACATGCTGATTACCCTGGGAGGAGCCTTGAGGACCTCTGCCACAGACAGCGACATCTGCGACCCTAAAAAAAAACAAAAAAGTAATAGTACAGCACATGGAATACATTAGGTTGTGCAATGCATGATAAACAGGTACTTACACCCTGATAGGTCCCCAACTGTCTTCTCTCCACCCTGATTTTTCTGGTCCCCCTCTCCAGCTCCAGGGGAAATTTTCTTTAAAGTAGATTAATAATATTAGTATTCAAAAGGTGCATGTACAATTAAGAAATCTGATATGTTACATATTTCAATGAGGTACTTTACTTTGAGCCTCAGGTGGCGTAAAGAGAGTCTCCTGCTAAATTCATCACTGGATTACATGTTCTGTTAAAAAAAGAGGACATATTAAAAGAGGGATTATAAACAGAGGGAGGCAGTAACAGCCATGGGTTTGGGGCCATATTTACATTCAAGTTTGGTGGATGGACCACAGCAGTTCAGCAGACGGACAACGTCAAGCAGGCAGACCACGGCAGTTATTGTGATGAGCACAGGGAGAGGGGTACTCGGACACCGGGATGGATTTGATGGCGGTGAGGGGGAAATCACGGGTGGTCGGGTTCCCGGATCTGTGCACTGGATGTCATTTGTTTGGTGGGGAGGAATATTTACAAGGATTAAAAAGTATGTGACGCCACCTGTGGATCCCGGTAATTTGGATATTGGCGCTGCAGGCCGGCCGCTGAGGTGATGATGGGTGCAGCTCAGTGTGGTACAGCTCCTCACAGGTGGAACTTTACCTCAGGGCAGTGGTGATGGAGGATGAGGTGATGAGGGGAGTTGTTGTTCTTACCCCTCTGAGGAGATGATGAGGTCCTCCGGGCACCGGCGGGAAGGAAGATAGACACCGACTCAACTTCAACTCCACTTTACTGGTACTGACAGATGTTATAGAATACACGGTACAGTCTGGTTTAACGGGTACTAGTTGTCAGTTCAGGGTACCCCTATGGAGTCTCTAGATGTTCCCTCTTTGTTATCTTTCGGGGTCTCAATTGTACCTTCCTCTCTGTCTTTTAGCACCTTTGCAGAGCTCTCTCGCCAGTCCCCTGGTCTTGTACGGTGAGGCACGGGTTATCCTTGACTGGTACAGGCAGGAGGAGCAGGAACGCACTCTCTCTCCCGCCACCGGAATCCGGACCGTTCCCCACGTAGTCTTGGACCGATTATGGGCCTGAGGAGTGAGGTACCGTCTTGCGGCGCCTACGGCTACCCGGTGATTAAGGGCCCGAGGCTCGTCGGTTTGCGGTCAGGGATGAACCACTGACTGCCTCGGCTCCCGTGTTGCCGGTGTTTTTCCCCAGGCTAAACCAGCCAGCTCCAACTCAATACTGGTTCATCCCCTTCTGTCCGGGTCACCCTCCTGGAGATGGGTGATCCTCCTGTCAGAGGGCTGTCAGGCTCGTCCTGACTCACTGCCTTCCCAGCATTGTCCCTGACGCAGACTGTCACTTAAGTCTCCCGCTCTAACCTAAGCTCCACCCCCTTTTGGAACTACTGAATAATCAGTCCTTTACTCTAAGGTGGCCTAGTGTTGAGTGCTAACTTAGACTCCATAGGTTAAACCCAAACCAACAGCTACAGAAGCACTACATATATTTGCAAAGTGTAATACCTCCCTGTGGCACCTAGCCATAGGGGCGCCACAATTGCCATATACAATGGGCCTCCCAGGTGGATTTCAGAGGCCCTTGTGTATTTTTGGTAAAAAATACAGCGTGGGTATGATTGGGCTGTTGTTTACCAGTCCATCAAAGATGGCCTTTGGAATTATTCCATTCTTCATGGCCAGGGATAAAATTTTAGCCAACTCCTTTTTATATTGACAAGTGGGGTTACTCTAATTTCTTATAGTTATTGAGTTGTCTAAAAGCCTCGGCTTAATATTAGTATTCAGAAGTTGCATGTACAATTAAGAAATCTCATATGTTACATATTTCAATGAGGTACTTAGTTTGAGCCTCAGGCAGCATAAATGGAGGCTCCCGCTAAATTCTTCACTGGATTTCATGTTCTGTTAAAAAAAAAAGAGGACATATTAAAAGAGGGATGATAAACAGAGGGAGGCAGCAACAGCCAAAGGTTTGGGGCTATATTTACAGTCAAGCTTGGTGGATGGACCACGGCAGTTCAGAAGATGGATAACGGCAAGTAGGCAGCCCATGGCAGGCAAATAGAACATAACAGGCAGACAACCCACGGCAGGCAGATGGACAACAGACTGATGAACCAAAGCAGGATGATGAACCACAGACTTCAACTGTAAAAGCAAAAAACAATTAATATTAGGGATACAGATTGATTATAGACAGAGGGATGCAGTAATGGCCATATGTTTGGTGATATACTTACATTTAAGCTTAGCGGATGGACCACAGCAGGCAGTCAGACCATGGTGGTCAATCAAACCAAGGCTGGCAGATGGACCACAGCAGCCAGATACACCACAGCAGACTTGAACTGTAAAAGCAAAAACAATTAATATTAGGTATACAGATTGATTATAGACCAAGGGAGACAATAATGACCATGCATTTGGGGGTATACTTACAGTCAGCTTGGCGGATGGACCACGGTAGGCAAAAGGACCACACCAGGCAGATGGGCCATAGAAGACTTGATCTGTTGAACTGTAAAACCAAAAACAATAAATATTAGAGATACAGATTGATTGTAGACAAAGGGAGACAGTAAAGGCAGTGGGCTTGGGGATATACTTACATTCAAGTTTGTCGGACACCCACAGCAGGTAGACAGATGGACCACGGCAGGCAGACCGACCTCAGCAGGTAGGAAGACAGACCACAGCAGGTAGGCAGATAGACCACAGCAGGTAGCTGGACCACAGCAGACTTGAACTGAAAAATGGATTACGGAAGGCAGACGGACCATGGCAGGCACCACAGGACCACAGCAGATTTGAACTGTAAAAGGAAAAACAATGAATATTAGGGATATAGATTGATTATAGACAGAGGTAGGCAGTGATGGCTGTGGGTTTGGGGATATACTTATGTGGCACCCCAGAGTTCGAATGGCACTAAGTCATTATCATACCTGAGTGCAACAGAGGATATACACACCAGGCAAAACCAAAGCACAAAACACCTTTCTGCCTCCCGGCCTGAAGGGGAAGATCTAAAACCCGGGTTCATGGTAAGCTCTCCTATAAATTCTGGTCTGGGGCAGAGTTAGTCAGTTCAGTACGGAGCAGTACTGAGGAAGACATCCTGTGGGCTAGAGCAGTGCTAAGCTCGCCCCAGGAAAGCTAAGCCTAGCTGAAGAACATAAGGCAAGGGTCTGAGGAAGTCGAGGAGAGCCTGGGGAGCAGAGCAGTGTCAAGCTCACCCCAGAGGAAAAGCGCCAATAAACGTACACCGGAGTCCGAGGCTGTGCAGGGCATAATGACCCAGCAGCTAATAGAGGGTAGGGAATTCAAGTTCCCCATCTACACCAAGTGCCCGGAGGCAAAGCAGCATCAAGAGCCCAAGAGTAGCCGCCCGTGAAGTGGGGCTAATAAAGGACTCAAGTTGCCTGTCATACTGGCATATGCAGGACAGAGAGGGAGAGAGGGCCACAGCTTAGCTTCAAGCAGCAGCAGGGAGACGTCAGAACTTGCTGGGTGAACCTTGAGTTGCTCCCAGGTTCCATGGACTCATAGTAATAGCATCTATGGTTGAGCGGTATTTCCAGTAAAGGATATGAGGAACCAACAAAACATGAGTTTGTCTGTTAATGCGCACCCTACACCCTTCCAACATCCACTGCCCTGGGAATCCACTCCACCTGTGGGGATCTGCTCCATCCTGGCTGGCAGTCCACTATCCCCAGAGGTTCTGCAGCAGCAGTTGCTCACCTTAGCCATAAATTACAGGTGGCGTCATGAATAACTCCCTTATAAATCACCCCTTTCCCTACCTAAGCCAAGAACTGCCTTTTACAACTGAGCCAAGGATAATGTAAGCCGGGTCTTGACCCCTGTGACTCCCCAGAACTGCTAAACAGCCCAGTTCTGAGTAGCCTACAGCCATGGGGTGGCACATTTACATTCAAGCTTGGTGGATAGAGTACAGCAGGTAGATGGACCACAGCAGACTTGAACTGTAAAAGCAAAAACAATGAAGATTAGGAATACAGGTTGATTACAGACAGAGGGAGGTAGTAATAGCCATGTGTTTGGGGTTATACCTACATTCAAGCTTGGCAGATGTACTAGCGCAGGCAGGTGGACCATGGCAGGCAGAAGGACCACAGCAGTCTTGAACTATAAAAGCAAAAACAATTATTATTATTAGGAATACAGATTGATTATAGCAGTAATGGTCATGTGTTTGGGGATACAAGTATGCTTATGTTCAAGTTTGGCAGATGGACAGAACACAGCAGTTGGATGGACCTGAGTTTTCAGAGGCAATTTATGCACAAGCATCAAGCATACACATGTATACCTTTCCAGAAATAGGTGCTCGGGAGTGGTTTCCCCGTTTTTTTCACTGGGAGTGGTCTCCCCGTTTTTTTCACTGGATCCAGCATGATCCAAAAAAAAACAGATCCCATTATCATGCAACGTTCCCGTAGCGTTCCCTGTGCACTCGGGATAAATGCAGCATTTCAAACGCAACCACATTTTGCATTGCGTTTGCAATGCGTTTGACTGCATTTTACAATAGAAGTCTATGGGTGCGTTAACGAATGCTTGCGTTTCATTGCATTAATGCAGTGCAAAACGCATTGCATTCAAACGCAATGCTAAACACGATGTGAACCTAACCCAAGCGTCACATAGATGTGTTAAAAAAAGTTCCAGTGCTAAGATAGTCTTATAAATGTGTCCCTGATATGTACAGTGTAATGGCTGTGTCTGACCTTTCAGAGCTTCTCTACCTCATGCTCAGCACATACCACAGCCCCTAGCCTGTGGAGGATGTCTAAATCACTTTTTATAAAAAATTATACCAAGAAAATGGCAGGGGTGCACAGCTGCTCCTTTCTGAAGTAAAATATTCGATGCCTGAAGCAACACATTTCCCTGTCAGTTTTATCACAGGACTGTGTGTTTCTGTCACATTTCCAGCCCTTTTAGCTCATCATAAATCAATGCAGTGACATAAGCACAGCAACCACTGGAGCAGAATGCAGTGAAAACGTTCATTCCTCTGACTAAATAGGCATGAAAATGTGTTACCTCAGAAAGCAGCAGCTATGAGCCCCTGATACAAGTATTTAGTTTGAATACGCACTTATCATAAGTGACTTATGCTTTCCCCACTGGCCAAGAGCTGAGGTTTGTGCTTACCATGAACTGAACCAGTTCTGCATGGTCAGACACAGACATTGCACCATAAATAGTAGTGGCCCATTTATAAGATTATCTCAGCACAGGAAAAAAAATAAGGCGGCCGTCACACGCAACGATTTCTTGCCCGATATCGTTTAAGCGATCTCCTTTTTGATCGCTTAAGCGATATCGGGCAAGAAATCGTTGCATGTAATCAAGCGATTTACGATGTGAAATCGCTTGATCGTGACATCGCTGATCTGAGCTCCGGAGCTCAGATCTAGCGATGAGCGATTTGACTATCTGTCTCATCGTGGTGTATGACACCACGATGAACGATCTCCCAGCGGCAGAGCCTATGCTGGGAGATGGTAACTATGGTACACGTCGGGTAACTAAGCGACGCGCGGCGCCTAGTTACCCGATGTGTACCATAGTTACCAGCGAGATCGCGGCTCCACATCGCTGGTGAGTCTGTCTGTGTGACATCTCACCAGCGATGTGAGCGATATTGTAAGCGATTGCGCGTGCACGTGATCGCTTACAATATCGCTATAGATATCTCAGCGTGTGACGGCCGCCTAACACATCCAATTGTGGAACTTATTATTATTCCAAGATCTATTAAATTAAATGTATTTTGTCTTAAATGTGGTTTCTGTATTTTAAGTTTAGCTACAATAGAATTAAAAGAGGTGCTGCTTTCTAACATGGAACAATCGCATTAGAACATATAAATTTCCTCCACACATGCTGATACAGTGTCTTTATGAGATACAATGCCTACATTATTTTCGATTTTGTCTGTACAGTAAAAAGCATACATTGTCTACCCTCCATCATATTTTATCTAAAGCACCACATTCTACTATATCAGAAAAACAAAAACAATAGGACAAATTTCATAACATATTTACAAGAGTTTTCTTGTGTAAAGATGTCATTAGGGAAAACGTGTGCCTCGTTTTAAGCTAAACGGAATCTGTCAGGTCAAAAATCCATATGTAACTAATATAATTTCTAATTCCTTTCTCTAAGCTCTCTTTATTCATGTATTTCTATAATTTATACTTCCTTCATGTCTTGTGTAAACTTCAACATAAAAGATTAATTCCATCTGTCAATCACAGTGAGCTTTCTGCTGTCCACTCCCCAAGGAATGAATATTCATGCATCATTACACTGTCCTGCTTTTCTGTGATCTGGTATGTTGTGTGACTCATTCATTGTAGACAGAGGAGAAGGGAGGTTGGAGGAGAGGCTATTTTAGCTGCAGGCTCTTCATGTCATTGTGTGTATGAGACATACAATATGTGTAGTGTGGGCAGTCTGAGACATTCCTATGTGATTATAAGAATGTTTGATCATTTTCACAGCAGATACACAAATAAGGCTGGGGTCACACATAGAAATCCGTTTTTGGAAGTGATTTCCATGACCAATCCGTTTTTTTTTTGGGTGCTTTTTGAGCCTCCTACACCCCTGAACGTTTTTGGACTTAGTCATTTTTTGACCAAAATTCTCAAAAACGGATCCGTTGTTTTAAGGCACCCCAAAAAAGCGGATCCGTTTTTCCATAGGGCCCATGTTGAAAAATTTTTTTTTTTTAAAACGGACCCCAAAAACTAGCAACGTTTTTGGCTCAAAAATGGACATAGCAATGTTTTTAAGTGCAGAAAAAAACGGACAGGGTGTTTATTACATCCAATCCGTTTTTCTATCAGTTTTTGGACTTAGAAAAAAAAATGCCAAAAATGATGCCAAAAACGGACCAAGGGCTTATGTGTGACCCTAGCCTTACATGTATGCAGGAAAACCAACATTCATATAATAGAAATCTCTTAGGCTGCCTTCACATTAGCGTTTGGCGCTGCAGCGTATGCTGCGTTCCCATACGCATTCAAACGCATGCGCACTGCGTTCCTATGTTTAACATAGGAACGCATAGTGCCTGCGTTTGGCAGCGTTTGCTGCGTTCGGGTGCGGATGCGGACCATATCTGCTCCTTCCGGTGTCCCGCGTCCGCACCCGAGACGCAGCATGTCGCGTCTCTGGTGCGGGCGAGAGTGTGTGATCTGTACGCAGGCATCCGCCTGCGCACAGATCACTAATGGCGGGCAATGAGAGCGCACGGCGATCTGCAAGCATCTGCAGACCGCCGTGCGCTCCATTATAAACATAGGGGCCGCGGTCTGCATGCAGATGCTTGCAGATGCATCTGCAAAACGCTGCAAATGCATCTGCAAGTCTGAAGGCAGCCTTACACAGTGCAGCACAAAACACCTCCCCCATCCCAGCACAGAGGGCAGGAACACAACACCAGCTTGGGTGGGTGTGGATATTTAAATAACAATTACACAGCAGCCGACCTATTCAGTTAGTAATATAATGGAGAGGACTAATGTACCAGCTCCCTGCAGGATCTGAAAATGCTGACAGCATGGAAGCTACAAATAGTATTATAATGATTTTGCATGTTTTTAAAAGGTCTGCCCAGGCACTATTCAAGGGTAATATTAGTATTATACTGAAAAGTGACCTGACAGAGTCCATTTAAGACCCTTATACACATTAGACTAATGTCAGTTGAACATGCCGATATTGGAGTCAGTCAATATGTATGGGGCTCAACAGATGATGTCAGGGAAGATAAGGATTAATCAGTCTGAATTTTAATGCCTGGCCCTATTCCGTAGATAAGCTGCAACAAGAGCTGTATGATATAATCATTTTCCGCATTCCTCTATGAAAACAAAAAAATGTTTCCCCAAGCCAAACGTTAATGTGAGTAGAGGAGTTGGGAGAAATACCCAGTGACCAAATGAGCGCTCTGCTCTTAGCTATCATATAGTGCATGGCCACCTTTACACTTTCTCAAGGCTCCATCCTGCCACCGTGTTTTTGCTGCAACTAATTATCAAGATACCATTTGTGCATAGAATAGAAGAGGAAAGCAACGCACTGATAAAATTGTAAGCTAAAATTATTAAGTATGAACATATTTTGGGGAATGACGAATCCTGACTTCACATTTTTACTTTGTTTCATGCAGGAAAATGTCAGCATAGTGCATTGTCAAAGTTAATAAGCAGCTTCTAGTAGAAAGTTCTGATGCGCTGAAACAACTTGGACGTACCGTTCCATTACAAGGATGCTTTCTGACGTGTCTACTTGAAGGGGCAATTTTTACTCCATGATGATAACACAGCTGTGTTTAGTAAGTCTGCTGACATAGCTTCTGCCTTGTGATGAGTTTAACCATATGTTTTGGGCAGTGCAAGTCCCTATTTTATCCTTCAAATTGAAAATCATATTCAACAGGTCTAGAAAAAATGTCCCCATTTGATTTGTAACAGTAGAGTGAAGGAGATGGTGTAATTACCCCATGACTTAGTATGCCTAAATTACCCTTCACTTGCAATGTTATGAGCTTTGCATCTCACAGCATACATAATAATTACACTCCAGAGTTGCCAGGTCATTCAAACTGTAATTATAATGTGATTTGTATTGTTTATTTCATAGCAACATAAAGAACCTTGTACAGTAATTACTTTTTAAGTGCTTGTTCTTGATAATTGTAAGGTTGAATTGAGGAATGCGTGGATGCAGCTAGATTTTCCATGGGGCCGGTCTCTTTCCCACCTCTTCCTTTTCACATAACTCAAGGCCCCAGAACAAAGAACTAGCAGGAAATCAATATGCAATTTTAAAAAACATTTCATATACACTTATATTCAGATTAGAATTGATATCATTGTGCCATACTCTTGAACAGTACCATTTTCAATACTTGAAAAACTAATGTTAAACTGTCTGAAGAGGACAAACAAACTTTGAAGAACATAATGATCTTGTGCGGGATGTAAACGATGCATACAAGCATTTCCATGTACAACAATTAGGCACCAGGTTGTACTCTAGTATGTGGATCCCTGAGAGACCATTAACATATTGAAATGCACATTACAATACACACTAATTAATTTAGCCATTATTTTCTTCTAAATGACATACTGTGTGTCATAGAGTCAAGGCTGAAAGTGTTGGCACCTTTTAAATTGTTGCAAAAAAATGAAGTACCGTATTTCTACCAGAAAATTATTGCACTAAGGCTGGTTTCACACTATAGATTTTTCATTTCCGATGCTGTCCGATAAAAATCGGACAGCATCAGACCGATTTTGGCCCCCATGCAGCCCTATGGGCATCGGACCAAATCGGATGTGCACTAAATGGCATCCGATTTGGTCCGATCCGATTCTGTCAGATTTTTTTATCGGTGCAAAAATCGGAGCCTGCATCGAAAATAAAATCGGACAAAATCGAATTGGACCAAATCGGATGCCATTTAGTGCACATCCGATTTGGTCCGATGTTTTTAACATGGGGCCCTATGGAGCAGGGTCCGAGGACACATCTGATGTGTCCTCGGACCCGATTTTACTGTACTGAGCATGCTCTGTACAGTAAAATTCCTACTGGGAAAGCAGGGGTTAAAAAAAACAAAACAATGTATGCTCACCTGTCCCCAAGGCCCCCGCCATCTCCCGCAGGCTGCCGGCGTCCTCCCGGTGTCTCCAGAGGTCTTCTTCTTCTGAACAGGACCTGCCGTGACGTCACAGTCATGTGACCGTCTGTTACACCATGTTAACAGGCGGTCACGTGATTGTGACATCTCGGCAGGTCCTTTTCAGAAGAAGACCTCTGGAGACACCGGGAGGACACCGGGAGCCTGCGGGACCGTGCAGGAGATGGCGGGGGCCTCGTGGACAGGTGAGCATATACTTTTTTTTTTTTTTTTTCAGCCCGGAGGCAGCGATTTTCTGCTGGAATCGGATGCCTATTTGGCATCCGATTCCAGGCATCAGAAGGTAGCTGATGCTGTCAGATTTTATCGGACAGCATCAGCTTCCTTAAAATCGTAGTGTGAAGGTAGCCTTACACATGCTTTGTCATACACATGGTAATTTCCTTTATGTTTGGTGGAACAACCCAAAAAATCCTAGGGAAAAAATGGTAAGTTGGACATAGTTTTACCCAAAACTCAAAAAATGGGCAATATAAAATTGTTGGCATGCTTAATATTTCATTTGCACATCCTTTTTTACAAATAAGTGTAATCAATTGATTCCTATATCCATCAACATGATTTTTATACCTCTCAACTGGAATGTTTGGAACACACAAACTTCTCCAGGTTTTTCATGTTTGAAGGGAGCCTTCTTCAAACAGGAATTTTATCTCTCCACAGGTGTTCGATGAGATTTAGATCTGGACTCATTGCTGCCACTTTAGAAATCTCCATCACTTTGTTTTCATCTATATCTGAATGCTTTTTGACGTATGTTGGGGGTCATTGTCCTGCTGTACGACCTGTGACCTATGATGCAAACCCACCTTTTTGACACTGGCCACTACATTGAGACCAAAAATCCATTGATAAGTTTCATATTTTATGATGTCTTGCACACTGTCAATGTATCCAGTGTCAGAAGAAGCAAAACAGCAACAAAATATCTTTAAACCTCCACCACATTTGAATGTAGGTACTGTGTTCTTTTCTTTGTAGCCTTCATCCATTTTTCAGTAAGCAGAAAAATGATGTGCTTTACCAAAAAGCTCTATGTTGGTCATCTGTCCACGAGAAGTTTTCCCAGACGGATTTTGGCTTACTCACGTACATTTTGAAATACTGCAGTCTAGCTTTCTATGTTTCTGTGTCAGCAGTGGGGTCCTTCTGGATCTCTTGTCATAGCAATTCATTTCATTCAAGTGTTATTCTGACACTGATGCACCCTGAGCCTGTACCTTGAATTCCCTTGAACTTGATTGGAGCTGCTTATCCACCATCTGGACTATCCTGCGTTGCAACCTTATACCAATTTTTCTCTGCCATTAATGTCCATAGAGATCTGCTAAAGTGCCATGAGTTGTAAACTTCTTGATTTTGTTGCACATCATAGACAAAGGAACATCAAGATCTTTGGAAATGGAATTACAACCTTGGGATTTTTCATATTTTTCAACAATTTTGCTTGTAAAATCCTCAGACAGTTCTCTTCTTTACTTTCTGTTCTCCTTGATTAGCATGGTACACGCAGACACACAATGCAAAGATTTACTCGAATTCTCCTTTTTTCTATCTGGTTTCAGGTGTGATTTTCTTATTGCCCACAAATGTTATTTGCCACAGGTGAGTTTGAACGAGCATCACATGCTTGAAGTAAAGTTATAAATCCACAATTTTGGAAAGATGCCAACAATTTTGTTCAGACTATTTTGGTGGATTTGTGTGAAATTATGACCAATAGTACCTTTTTTCTCTGTTTTCTTTTGTGTATTGGCCCAATACACACAAAGGAAATAAATATATGTATGACAGAACGTGTAATTAGACATGATATCTACAAATGGTACTGGAAATGTGTATTATTTAGTAATATTTTTATTTCATGTTATAAAGTAGACAGTAATGATCAAGTATTATTTTTCCAAGCAAACATACCAGTGTATATGTGCATCAGAATACGTCATCTATTACAAGTACAAAATCCAACTGTATTGAACGGAGGGAAGACATCACCGGAGTTCACTATGGGATCGCCGCGGAGGGTAAGAATGAGTGTTTGTGTCTCTATCTGCCTGTCTTGTGTGTCAGTCTGTGTTGAAAACCGAACAAAAATCAGCATAAAAAGATGATGCATTTCTGATGCTTGTTTTTTACAAAAAGAATATAAAGTAATAATGTGGTAAAAATTAAGTGGCTGCATACATACTGTATGTGCATGCTTAAAGGGTTATTCCCATCTCCAAGATCCTATTCCAATATGTAGTATAGTTCTCCTGAATAGCTATGTTGCTTACCTCATGTGCAGGGCATTGCAACAGCCTAGGTATCTATGGTTATAACTAACTGTTACTATAAGTGGTTATAACCATAAATATCTAAGATGCAATGCAAGCAACGGTTTGGAGCGGGACCTGGCAGCTAAAACACCTCATGCCAGTGACATCGGTGCCGGAGCCCATCCTGCTGTATGCATACAGCATAATCTGGAGCAGGGCGGGCTCCGACGCTGACTTCACTGGCAGGAGGCATTTTAGCTGCCAGGACCAGCTCCAAACCATTGCTCTCTCTGTGCCTGCGTGACTTCAGATGCAGAGGTACATGAGCAGGCAAGGAGGGGAGACACACAGAGCCAGGAGGTGGCACAGAGAGGGCTGGAGGTGGCAAAGAGAGGAAGGAGGCGGGGAGGACAACAGGGAACAGCAATGACTTCATACTAAGTCCCTCCGGAATCATTATCTCTACACTTTCGACAGTGTTTTGTACAACTTACAGGGGGATAAGGGAGACCCCTTCCCTGAATGCAGCAGACATGCTGGATTCAGTGGTGCTTTCAGTTTGGAAAGCACCAGGGGGGTGACACATCTTCTTAAATGAGAGGTTTTGTCACTGCAGAGTGGGCTTTCAGTCCGAATGCTTTTAAATGTTGTGACACTGTGTGACGAGGCAAATCCTTACCCTGTTTAGTGCTGAACTGGTGAGCTGTTCCAGCTGCAGTGTTGAAACGATTACCCATGGAGATTTCATGCATTATCCTGTCCTCTTTTGCATTTATGTTTCAAGGTCAACCAGCCTTTATGGGGGACTTGAAAGCATTTGTGATGTAGTAAGATGCAATATTCTAGATATCACAGATTTGGAACGACAAACTTCTGTTGCTGTGGCTCATAGGGTGACACCTTTGTCCTTCATCTGGACAACCTGCTGATGCAGGGTTTCAGTCACTTTTTAACAGCACACCATGCTTGCAAAGTGAGTGCAAACTAGAAAGTTAGGCTGCCAGTTAAATGGGGTTTGTCAGATAATTAAGGAAATTAGCACCAGGTGTCAGATTATCATCAATAACTTGCAGGTATCTGAAAGTGTTCTCTAATTTTGATCAGTGTCCTTTTTCATTTATCTCATTTATATTTTTATTCCCTGCTTTAGAATATATTCATTATGTGAAATAAGCTTAAAATACTGCTAATTTACTCGTTAGGATATTTTCACATAGGACCACACAATGACCTTAACATTAAGGAAATTGTGTGTTGTTCTCTAATTTGATCGCCAGTGGGTGTATGTGAGTGTTCAAATGTACTCATGTATCTCAGCACTCATTCTCATGGGAAAGAAGACCTATTGTTTGTGATTAATTCACAGAAAACAATTTCCGCATTATCCCAGTGTTTGACAGAAGCCCTTTTGCTAATCAGTGTATCTATCAAAAATGAGATCCAATTGCTGTGTTGTAAGCTGGTTATGGACCATGGCTTTTGCTCAAAAAAATGAAACTGAGAAAATGTCAGAAAAATCCTGCTTGAACAGATGAGCTTTGTATGGGGTTAAGAAGAATAAGGCTAGGGTCACACTTGCATCATGCATGCGCTAAACAGATACATTTTTTAAATGGGGAAATGTGTAAAAACACATGCGTTAATGCACCCATACGCTGCAATGCAAAAAATGCATTGCAAAAGTGCATTGGTTTGACGCTATGCGTTTTTGCAAGGTCCGCTAAAAACATGGTCTGCAATGGTTTGTGCTGCTTTTTCAAAAATGCATGCTTTTTTTTAACATGGGGCCTATGAGAAACACATGCGTTAACGCATGGTAAATATATATACCATGAGTTAACGCTAGCGTTAAAATGGCATAAAAATGGTAACAGAAAAAGACTGCAACCATTAATGCTGGCGTAAAAAAAAAGGCCTCCCAAGTGTCACACTTGCGTCAGCCCTTGCGGCTGGTGCAAGCACTAAGAACTTAGAAATTTTCACTGCAGCGCATAGTGTTAACACTATTTGCTGCCAGGGAATGCAGTCCCATAGAAACTCGCTGTTTACCTTAGCAGCAGCTCCACACAAAGCATCAGGAAGTGCGCTTTTCAACAGCGCACACAAGACATTGCCTTCAACGTTTTCCTGTGCGCTGTCCAAAAATGTCTACGTTTTTAGCGCTTACGTCAGCCGCAAGGGCTTATGCAATTGTGACCCTAGCCTTACTTTATATGATTGTAGCTCTGTAGACTACTATTTAACATGAGTTATGATTGGCTAATTCTGAACACAACTATATTCCCAATTATAAATGGATGGTCACACTTATGCAACCACATGAACTTAGCTTTTCATTTTTAATTTTCCATCCAAAGCTATTTGAGTTTATTTCTCAACACATTTGTCCAGATTATAGGTGACAATCATCTGATATATTGAAATGGGTGTATACTTTTTATATCCACGGTACATATTGTTTCTGTAAACTCTGTAATTGGTCAGCATGACATAGAATAGTGCTGTTGCAAGCACTTACTGCAAGCATATATTCTATTTGAATAAATATGGGATAGGAAGCCACAAAATATGAAAAATATAAATTACGGTAATATAATGACATATATGCTAATAGGCAAACAGATTAAAAACAAAGGGATCGCATAGCAACAGCGTATAGAAATACATACTACTAATATATACTTTATACAATCAGTGTATATGTTCTGAATTGACACTGCACAATGACGTGTTTTGGTGCAACTCTTCATCACAAAATGGTGTCAGAACCGCTAATGCCTTCTCTTATACTTTTCAGGCCAGCAATTAGCAAAATGAATCATTAATTAAAGAACAATTTGATGCATGATACAATGGGAACAGCGTAAGCATATCTCGGACTGCATCAACCATAATAGTTGAGTTGTGTTACCTTAGTATTAAAGCATTGCTACCAATAGAATGATAGGCACAACATCCCTATACCTCACACCCCGCTGTATGTTTTGCCCTGCTTCTTCTTTTTAAAACTACTGTTGCTACCCACATATTACAGCAAGTGATCTTTAATTATGTGCAGCAGCCACCCTGTACACTCAAATGTGTTATATTACCACTACTTCCATCTATATTTTGTTGCACTTTATTTTACTTGCTGTATCTGTATAAGGCGGCTGTCACACGTATCTATATCGTGAGCGATATTGTAAGCGATCACGTGCACGTGCGATCGCTAACAATATCGTTCACATCGTTGGTGAGCTGTCACACAGGCAGACTCACCAGCGATGTGGGCCAGCGAGATCGCTGGTAACTATGGTACACATCGGGTTACTAGGCGCTGGGCGGCGCTTAGTAACCCGACGTTTACCATAGATACCATCTCCTAGCATAGGCTCTGCCGCTGGGAGATCATTCATCGTGGTGTCACACACCACGATGAAGCAGATTGAACAAGCGTTTATCGCTTGATATGAGCTCCGGCTCTCATATCTGCGATCTAGCGATCAAGCGATATTACATTGTAAAATCGCTTGATTGCACGCAGCGATGCATAAACGATATCGCTTAAGCGATCAAAAGGCAGATCACTTAAACGATATCGTTCGCAATATTGAACCGTGTGACGGCCGCCTAACACGCACATTATTACCATGACTATAATTTAGTTATAGCTGCTATACTAATTTCATTTGTGTTGTTAACCATTCTCTGGCATCTATCCATATGCCTTGTATTTTTAGGCACTTTTGCTGTAATTTTATAGTTTTTTCTATTTTAATGTATTTCAATAAAAACTATTTTTTAAACTCTTCACCTTCTGGGGTTTAATTTTCTGAGCCCACATTAGAGGAAGATTCTTGTTAGGAATCCAAAAGCTCTGTTTGTGTCACAACTGCCGCATTCAGTAAACTAAGTGATGCATAGGTAGAATCAGTGTTCTGCTTCCATCCACATATGATGCTGTGGATTTCTGCTTACAGCTAATCCTAGTCCACTTCCCAGTAAATAGACTGTAGAGGTTCTATAGTCTTAATTTATTGTGATGGAGTGAATTTAATTGGTAAAAACTATAATACAAGGTACAGAATAATCAGTCAGTACTGGGTACATTAGAGCAATTAACACAGCAGTAATACAACACAGGATGCAGTGAACATCACTAAGGCTGCCTTCACATTAGCGTTTGTGAACGCTGTGTACCGAACGCTGCGTTCGGTTGCGTTTGCGTTCGGATGCGCACAATTTGTGCGCCCTCCGAACGCAGCGTGTTGCATTTTTTGTGCGATCGCAGGCGCTTGTTTTATCTGCAAGCGCCCGCAAGCGCACAAAACAATGCATGGATCTCAATGGATCCGCAGTGTCCTCCACGTGACAGCGCAGGAGAACGCTGCGGATCTCATTGAAATCTCTGGTGATCACGGGCGGCCACCGGGAGATCATGCAGAGCCACAGCTGATCTCCCGCCGGTGTCAGCGGGGAGAAACAGCTGATCTGACAGCTGTTTAAATCTCCCGCGCTGACACCGAATAGGTGATGTCGGCGCGGGAGATTTGAAGCAGCGATCAGCTGTTTCATATCTCCTGCACTGATATCACCCTATTCGGTGTCAGCGCGGGAGATTTAAACAGCTGTCAGATCAGCTGTTTCTCCCCGCTGACACCGGCGGGAGATCAGCTGTGGCCGGGAGGAGGAGATCTCTGCCGCTGATCTCCTCCTCCTGGCCGCCCCCAGAGGCAGCTGATTGGCTGCCCGGGCACCATACTTATGTGAACGCATGCGGAGATTCTCTGCTGCGTTCACATAAGTATGTGCTGCTTTGCACTGCGTTTGTGTCTGCATGCCATAAGCATGCAGACACAAATGCAAGTGTGAAAGCAGACTTACTAGGGTAAAGGTCACTGTAGCAGGCTCTATTCTATACAGAGGTAATATCTCTCTATATACAGTACAGGGGACACTAACTCAAATTATGTATCTCAGATCACAATACACTACACTTAATGGTACCTTTACACGCAGCTACAGAAGGTTGGAAACCACCGGGTGTCGGAGACAAATATATCTTGCACTGTCAAATCAACCCGAGGTAGCGGCGTGTAAACTAGGTTGTTGCCACCCGTCGCTGTCGGCACCTGTTTCAGAGCAGTGCTCTAAAACAGGTTGATTTCAACCCGATGGTAGCGGTGTCTAAATAAGGTATGGCAAGGTTTTTTCGCCACCTAGTTAACTCCCTGGGGTGTGACACAGCCTCTGGGAAACCGCCCCCTTTCAGCGATCATTGGTGGAAGCTCCTGCGTTACGATTGGTTGTCCCTGCATAGGGCAGCATATTTAAGGAGCTGACCAGTCACACTACACAATTGCAATAGCATTATGTATTAGCCAGCCTTCCTGCGCTGGCTGGCCAATCATGATGCTATTGCATTGTCCAATCATCGTACGAGCGTCTCGTAATCCACAATTCTGGTACGCCTATGTGTTGTCCCTGCTGCCCCAGATCCTCCCATATTACCTTCTGTAGCGGCGTGTAAATGAGGGACGGTGCTCTACAGAAGGTAACTTGTGGCACCCGGCGGTGCCTCCAGGGATAGATTAAACCTTCTGTAGAGCACCTTGTAGCGGTGTGTAAAGGCGGTATCGGGTACCGTTTGCAACCGTTGGTACGTGCTCGTGCACGAGAGACACCCGGTTGTTTCCAACCTTCTGTTGCGGCGTGTAAAGGTACCATAACAGTATGCTACACAAATATACCTTTATCTACATATAATGCAAACATGCTTACATGAAGAATTACATGGTATAACACATGTGACTCACCGTTGCCAGGTACTCAGCTCTCAGGCGCTGGCTACGGTCATGGTTCGGTGCCCAGGCCTGTGTGGGCCCGGTGGTCAATTGCACGGGTTAGGTTAATAGTAAAGTCTTACTTCGTGACGCCACCTGTGAGTGTCCGGTGATGGCACCAGCGCTGCTTGGACCTCCGGGGGATGTGCTGCAGCTTAGATTGAACCGCTCCCCACAGGATGAGCTATAATCCCCGGGGTCAGGAGCTGCCCTGGTCGAATACGGCAGCTCGGTTGAGGTATTAAGTAAATGGTGTAGTAACAGTTCAAAAGGAATACTCGGACACAGTGCTCCTCTGCATGAGTCTTTACTGTTGTTCTCACAGGTCAACGGGTACACACTTTAAACGGTACAGACCTTCAGATAACGGATAGGGTGGTCCCAGTGATGGATGGTGTCTCTCCAAAGCTCCACTGTGTCTCTCTTTAGCTTACTGTCCCTAGTTACTCTTTGCTTGCTCTCTTGTGTCGGACCAGGATACTGGGGAGCCTTTAGAGAGGACCCGAGCTGGTGGCGTTCCAACTCCTTATGAGTCCCCTGAACCCCAATGGTGGGTACCCCTCCGACACAGCCGCGGTGATGGTGTTGACGTGATGAGCTCCTATGAAGCCTCCTATCACTCAGGTTTACAGTACAGAGGTGGACTTCTATACTGTCTTGGAACCGGTCTCCGGTTGGACTGGGCGCAAGCGTTTTGGACCCGTTACTTGGTTACTGGTACTTGGCCCCTTTCTCGTCTGGGTCACCGCTTCTCGGTGCCCTCCCTGTTAGATCTTCGGTTCTGACTTCTGCCTTGCACTTGTCTCTCCCACGTTCTAACTTTCTGTTCTTCTCTTTCCCACACTCAACATCTCACACTCCTCCCACCAGGACTCTATTGGCCCTCTGTCTCTAGACGTTGTATGTGGTGTATGGAGCTCTGGAGTTAACTCATTCATCACTGAGACGGAGAATACTGCACCTTCGGTCAGGGGTACAGTAGCCTCCTGTGAGCACTCGTTGCGGGGCGCCACACATGTCCTATCTCACAGTTCTCTCTATAACAGTGGCTGGATTATAACTTGCTCACACAGATTCTAAACAAAAACATGTAACTGCATTGCTCTTAGCAGGATCATCTAACAGGAGAGAATGAGATTTGAAGAAAGAAGGTACAGGAGAGCTAAAGATGCATGTCTTCTCAGGAACATGTCTGCCTGCCGTCTCCTTCATCCGGAGAATCAGGGGAAGTCCCTTCTATATGGCTCAATCACTTAAAGGAGACATTCTCCCATTTATGGGGAAACAGGATGAATAGGTATCTAGTGACCTCTATGGGTCGTAACTGGTATAACACTATGAATACCCTCTTTGCTGCACATAAACGACAGAACAATCAGGGTGTGCTACATTATGCTGCTTTCAGATGAAGTCGAAAAAGCTGGAGAAAGATACCTTAAAGCCTGCTGAAAAATTATTGCACCCAACGAACGAGTATGTTTCTCATTCTTGTTTAAAAGCTGTTTTAAATTGAACTGAAAATTATTAATTAGCATTCCTATAAATCGGGGGGGGGGGGAAACTCCAGACCTCGAGGGCCACCAACAGGTCATGTTTTCAGAATTTCCTTGGTATTGCACAGGTTATAATTTAATCACCTGCACAGATGATAATTCCGACCCCTGTGCGATGCTAAGGCTCGGTTCACATGTCGTTTAGCTTTGCGTTTGAATGCAATGCGTTCTGCAGCTGCATTAATGCAATGAAATGCAAGCATTTGATTGCGTTAACGCAGCCATAGACTATTAATGTAAAACGTAGTCAAATGCATTGCAAGCATAATGCAAATTGTGGTTGCGTTTGAAATGCTGTGTTTATCCCGAGCGCTCTGGATTATCGCAGTGTTTCAAATGCAACCACATTTTGCATTACGTTTGCAATGCGTTTGACTACATTTAACAATAGAAGTCTATGGCTGCGTTAACACAATCAAACACATGTTTCATTGCATTAATTCAGCTGCAAAACGCATTGCATTCAAACGCAATGCTAAACATGATGTGAACCTAGCCTAAGGACATCCTGAAAACATCATGACCTGTTGGATGCCTTCGAGGCCTGAAGTTTCCCCACCCCTGCTATAAATGATCATTTCTTGTTTAGCAACTACCAAAATGGATGCTTAGTGACTATACTGATCACCAGCAGTTTTAAGACTACTGTGCACCATAAATTATAAGACTGTGCAAACTGTTGATACAATTATTTCAAGATAAATCAGTAAAGTGCGAGTTTAACCTTCATACATGTCACGTGTTCTTCTCAGGGCTTTTCACATTATCCATGCAGATATTACATTAGGTGAAAGCATTGCTCGAAGTGGCAAATACGTGTTATGGAGTTATGGAAGAAGGTGCTGAAAGACTCCCGATATGTTTGTTCTATGCAGATGAATTATAACTGAAATTACAGACAATAGCAAGTGTATAGAAATTTGTGCAGAATGGAACACAGTGAACTAAGGAAAAAAATGAAAAATATGCTTTACCTAAAGCTTTGTACATCTATAGAATCAGGGGGTGTTATTCTTGCTTCTCCTAACCTCATGTGATGTCAGACGCAGGTGGAGTACATATTTAGAAGCAGCGGGATAAATGTGAGCTTTTATATAAAATAAAATAAATGTAAGACATAATGGAAAATTCAGTGCAGAAAACCATATGGTGTAATGTCATGCAGCTCATAGAAGGCTGCAAAAGTGCATCCCCTGCCAACTTTAAGAGTCTGCTCTTGTTTAAATCTGTCTTAAGTTTTAGTCTTTGAATTATGAACAGGGTATGCAGAAAACCACAGAAAATGTGACATCCGTGTGCTCTCCAAAGCTTCATTCTGCAGTCACACAACCATGTCCGTGCTAAGAACACTCAACCTAATTTCCATGTCTCATTGAACAAAGGAACTGTAGGTAACTGCTCAGTGAAGATGCAAAACACACATCTATTCTGTTGAAAATCTTACAGAATTTATTTCTCCCGGTTTCCCTGTTATAGACAGAGTCAATACTATTTTGCATTGAATAAACCTCAGCATACATAGGCAAATTGAAATCACACACCCCACTGAATTGTATCTGATGTCTTCGAAATGCCACTCATATTTAACATATATTGCACATTAGATATCCGTTGCTTCAGGTAAATGTTTATTTTATTTCGCTTTGTCATGGACATTGAATGTATAAACAGGAACAACATTTATAAGTTGCAATGGGCAATGTGGGAGCAATGTGCCAAGAAGAAGAGGTAAAAGGGATTTGAGATGACTCACCGTGGCCGGCGGACTCCGGTTTATACAGGCGATTCTTCTCCTTCCTTGTCACGGGTGGACCGCGCCTGCCGGTAGTGGGGCCCGGTGTAGTGCAGATCAAAAGTTAAGACGTCTTGCGGGAACAGATTAAAGGGGTTTTAATTTGTTTTCTTCGTGACACCACCTATGAGTAGTTCGGTAAGGGCTACCGACGCTGCGGAACCTCCGGGGTGATGGACAGCAGCAAGATGTTACGCTCCCCACAGGCTGAGCGGTGATCCCCGGAGGATGGAGCTGCTCAAGATGTTGTGCGGCAGCTGCGGTTACCTCTTAGTTAATGACGGACAGTTCATAAGGAATCACAGACACAGGAAGTCTCTATAACGGTTCTTTACTGTAACCATGAAGGCAATACACGGTATGCAGTGGTTACAGATAGCGGACCGGGTGGACTCAGCAGTGGTAGTGTTCCTCAGAGATCCGTAAGTGTTCCTCCATTCTACTGTCTTGTTCTAACCAATGTCGCCCAGGAATACCAGGTCGGGTACGGGGAGGCTGCTTCAATGCCCTATCCATCTGTATACGCTGTGGATGCTTTGGGGAGCCTTGGATCCCTCAGTGTGTACACCGCTGGTTAGACGACTGGTTGGTGGTGGGGTGCTCCTATAAAGCTGCTCCTCCACGGGGCTGGTTCGCGTGACAGAGGTGAACTGCTGCCAGCTTCGGTACCAGTGAACCGGCTGTAAGTTGTGGGCACGGGAGTCTTTTGGGAACCCGTGTAATAATGCCCATTCCCGGATGATAAGGCCTCAGGTGCTGACACCCGTCCGGTGACGGCCCAGGGGCCCGCACGAGGTGCGGAGCCCCCGCTCCTCTCCTATCTCGAGGGTTCTCTCTCTTCTTCTGTTCTGATCTGTTTCACTGCACTCCACCCCCCAGGGCCTATGATTGGTCCCCTGTTCTAGGTGTTGCATGTTGAGTTGGATCTCCGAGTTAACTATTTCATTGCTGAGTCAGAGGATATTGCGGCTGCAATACCCTCTTGTGACGCACTCGTTGCGGGGCGCCACAGAGACATGACATAACCTATAGAACTGGTAGACATTGTGATGTGATGTTATAAATCATACATCAGCCGACCTGAGCACTACAGTTTAGAGGTCGTAAGAGTCTCTATCCCCGCAAGTCACTATTCACACATCTATTCACTTCTGGACTTCACACATCTAGCTGCAGGTGTTTCAATGTATGCCACAATGGAATAGTTCTCGGCAAACAGTGAAACAATCTTAGAAAAGTAAAAAAAAAAAAATTAAAAAGCCTCCTATCAAGTTGTTTTTCTATGTTTTCTAATTGTAATCACTAATGGTACCTTTACACGCCACTACAACATGGTGGAAACAACCAGGTGCTTCACGTGCACGAGCACGCACGAACGGTTACAAACGGTACCCGATACCGTCTTTACACGCCTCTACAAGGTGCTTTACAGAAGGTTGAATCTATCTCTGGATGCACCGCCGGGTGCCTAAAGTTAGCTTCTGCAGAGCACCTTACCTCATTTACACGCCACTACAGAGAGTAATATGGGAGGACGTGGTGCAGCAGGAACAACACATAGGCGTGCCAGAATTGTGGATTATGAGAATTTCGTACGCTGATAGGACAACGCAATAGCATCATGATTGGCCAGCCAGCGCAGGAGGCTGACTAATAGATGACGCTCGAGCAATTGTGTAGTGTGACTGGTCAGCTCATTAAATATGCCGCCCTATGCAGCGACTACCAATCGTAACGCAGGAGCTTCCTCCAATGATCGCTGAAGGGGGTGGTTTCCCGGAGCCTGTGTCACGCCCCAGGTAGATAGCAAGGTGTCGAAACAACCCTCCTGTTCCTTATTTACACGATACAGGCCGCTACCATCGGGTTGAAATCAACCTGTTTTAGAGCACTGCTCTGAAACAGGTGCCGCAAGTGACGGGTGGAAACAACCGTCTTTACACGCCACTACCTCGGGTTGATTTGGCGGTGCAAGATACATTTCTCTCATCTACCCAGTTGTTTCCACCATGTTGTAGCGGCGTGTAAAGGTACCATAAAAGATGGGCGAACCCACTGATATTCAGCTTCACTGGATCCAACCGGACTTAAAAAGATTCCAGTTTGGGACCAGACTCAACTCAAACTTGAGCCCGAAACCTGAATTCCATATATCTTTCGGGACCCAAACTTCTGTGCTATAAAATGATGGTAGTTAGGGCTAGGGCTCTGCAAAAGCAAAATGGGATAATAATACTGGGCTTCCGTCATGCTGTCAGACTGCTTTCTGGTGCACTCATTAAGCCTTATGAATATTCCCCTGCTTTCCCCACCCACCCTCTGTGACAGCATCTGTGATTGTTTGCAGCAGACTGCACCCGCACCCACTTTTCCAGCTTCCAAATAACAATGGGCCTCCCCAAGCTGATAATACCAGCCCTCAGTTGTGTGCTTTATATTGGCTGGGTGTCAAAATTGGCCGGGACCCTACACTGTTTTTTCAATTATTTATTTATTTTGATACCAAGCCAAGATAAAGCACACAGCTGTGGGCTGTAGGCTGTAGCTGTCTGCTTTATCTGTGCTGTTTATAAAATACAGGAAACCCCATGCCATTTTTTTCCAAATATTTATTCTTAAATTAATGTGTGTAGGGCAACTAATCACAGATGTTAGCGGAGTGGGTGGGGGCACAGTCTGATAGCAATGAATCACAGATGTTGTCACAGAGGGTGGGCGGGGAAAGATGGGAAGTTCAGTAAGTATAATTATCCTGCTTTAATCCTCATTTTGCACCAGTAAAGCTTGCTGATTAGCTGTCCTGTAGCAATTCAATAAGATTTATCCAGGCAGCCAAACCCAGAGAGTAACACAGACTTCCGTGTTCGAGATCTGGTACAGACCCTGAACTTTACAGTTCAGGTTTGCCCATCACTAGATATCACTAATAAATATATTCTCAAAGAGTCAGATTTCAGACCCAAAATGCATTACTTTCTGATTTTGTTGTGACCTTGTTGTGGGTGCTAACTTGAGAAGTAAATTAGTAGGTGTATTTATCTTCTGTCTCCCCCTGTAACATTTGTGTTCATGCCTGTCCTTTTTGAGTCTTTTTTGGTTAGAGGGCAAAAATACATTATCCCTGTTTTATTTCTGGGACTTGTAGTTATGTCCAGCCTAAAAGTCTGGGGTTTAATTCCTGATGATATTTAAACTCATATCAGTTAGTTTCCAGTGTCAGTTACTGACTCGCCCACCCCGGGGCCGTAGGGCACTCGGAACCAAGCTCCGGTTGCGGCAGGGGAGTCACGAGGGTCGAGACCTGCCCTCTGTGACCCTATGGGAGTCAGTTCTGTGCAATTTGGAATTAGGGATTGTCTGAAGGGGAATACATTTTATTGAAATTGAGTTTTTGACGCCACCTATGGTTCTCGGTTGAGAGGTACCAACGCTGCGGGTTAGACCTCTGGAGTTGTTGGTATTGCAGCCTGATGTCGCTCACCATAGGTGGAGCAGTACCCCGGAGCAGATGTTTTAAACTGCAATGGATGTGCAAGGCCGTGTTTGCGCTGGGCCTCAGTGTCTCGTCTGCTTCTGCAGTCGGCGGCTCCATAGGCGGGGGAATAAAACAGTCCCACACAGTGTTGGAATTCTGTACCCAGTTTACTCACTGAAGCTGCAACTGATCTGCCAAGTTCCAGTCTGGTCTGTCCTTAAGGATCCAGGATAGCTTGCCCAAGACCCACTTCGTGTGCCTTTCCGTTCTCTGGTTTCTCTCCCAGTACTCCCTCTTCACTTCTCCTGTCAGCACCGCACGCAGTGCCCCGATCTAACAGCCACGAGTATTCTCGGACAACTGGTACCTGTCTCCTGACCCTAGTTTGGTTGCCTTCTCAGCAGGTGCATCGGGTTGCGGCCACAGCTCCTATAGACCTCGTGGCCTCAGGTTCAGTGGTTCGGGCAACAGCGTCCGTGCCACGTTTAGGGCCATTCCCTGGTTCTCGACCAACCCCTCCATCCGACTATGTCAGTCCGGATGCGGGCGCCCAGGTCATTTTCACTCAACCTGTGCCCCTGAGGTCTTCTCTATTCCCCTTACACACGATTGAAAACATTTTCTACTACTGACTTACTCACCCCAACACTCACTTCTTCCTACTTTTTCTCCTTCTGCCACCCTCACTTTTTCATTCCTTGTCCCCTCGACTGGGCCCTCCCCCAGGTCCACCCTTGGTCCCCTGGGTCCTAGGGTGTGTTGTGTGTGTTTGGTTGGTGTCTGAGTTTACCATCCCGTTTCCTCAAAGACTGAGACATCATACCCTTTAACTGGGTGCAGTACCCCTTGTGGCGACCAGACCGCTGTTGTGCCACATTACAGTGCATACTACACTGGCTATCTGCATTCTTCATGCTCCTGTATTGCCTGTATTTTTCTGGTTTTGACTTCTATATTTTGATGATTTTCCTGCCTAATAATTCAACCTCTGATGTTGACCTACTAATACAGATCTTGCTTGAAAATTCTTCTTATTTCTGGCTTGCTCCACTGCCCAGCAGCTCACTCCTTTGCCCCAACCAAAGGGTTGCTAAGTAAGTCCAGAACCCTCTGCAGGTGTTAAAGGTTGAAGGCCAAGACAACACCTGGTAAGTGGTAGATGGAATGGATAAAGCTAAAGCTGTTCATAAAAGCCCATTAAGAGCTGCCATAAAAAGTGCTCTCTTAACACTCTTATTATAACACTAGTCCTATTACACATTTCCAGCAATGGCAGCTGTCACATGTCTACATAACACACCATAGATGTAGGCCAGAATGCAAAGTTTAAAAGGAAGGACTATGCTAGTATTATGAAGGGAACAACAGAAGGTAATACTTATTGTTCTATTATTGAAAACATTTTATGCAGATCATATTCACTGTAATGGGAGCTGAGATGCAGTCCCTGATAACAGCAGAGTCTATAGCATTCTGGTGTCCCAGCTTCACACAGTGTTTATTGGCTGAATTGGCACCTAGTAAAAGCTTATAGGTAGGGTTTCCAATGTCGAACCAATAGAAGCGTAACTAGAGTCCTATGATTTCCAGTGGAAAATTTGAACTTACCCCACGAGTATGTTGGCTAGATTAATGTACCCCTTTAGTGTTCTAGATCTGACAAAAACATATATGTTTAGCTTCCACTAATAAAAAAATAATAGATAAAATATATATACAGTATATACTGTGATATATATATATATATATATATATATATATACATATATAATTGTGAGGTAGCACCCGGGGAACCCGCTTGCATAACGACACCAAACACGTGCTTATAAGTTTGCAAATGACTACCCGTTTATTGCTCACATATAAATCATAACCCGAGCAGTACATTAAACATTGAACATAAGCACGTAACATAATACATTACATTACACAGTACATTACATATATTATGAACACATGTTGCATATATATGACTACAGTAACCCGAGACCTGTAACCACCTCTCCTTCCAACCCTTGGAGCACTAACGACAGCTCCTGTGGTGGTCACGGCCACCGGCCTGTCTCAACGCTACACATACATTTATACCACATATTTAATCATACATATCAACGGGCCCTGTGGGTCCCAATGGCGGTACCAGCCACCTGGCTTTAGTTACCCAGCACCACACTACCCCGGACTACAGGCTCCAGCCTGACCGGGTTCTTACACACTGCATGTGATCCATCATATAATCATCCATGGATCACATACGTCCTCCCACACGCTCACAGCCCATACTAATTCATCCATGGACTGTGGCTCTTCTGGGTCCATAGCAGGGATTGGCTAACCTTAGTATCCGGGAACAACCACATGTTACCCACTATAGGAGCCCTATTAACTTCTGCGTCTGGCCACAGGCTCACAAACACCATTAGAGGCTGTGTTAGAGGGACAGGTACCCGCTACCTGAGTAACGGGTACGCCAAGCATCCCCAAGGTGCTCCTTCCTGGACGTATCTCGCCACACATCCAGACCAGCGTCCACCTGGTTCAGCCACGGCTTCCCCACTCCAGGAGTTGTCACGACCCTGGTCCTGGCCACCGGTATGGAGCTAGCATGCTCCCTTCATGTCTGCACACCACAGAGCTCTTTGGACTGCTCTGCTCTCAGCGTCCCTCAGTCTGAGACTTGTCTCTCACACAGACTGGATCTCTGGCTGAATCTCTCTGGTGCTCTCTTGGCTGATGATCTCTGGCTGATGATCTCCTTGCTAATGATGATCTCTGGCTGATGATCTCCCACTCAATCAGCTGGCAGGCTCTTTATCGTCCCTGCCACGCCCACACTGACACATCCACCTAGGCTGCTATTACTCAGGACACACCCACCTGGGCTGCTACCAATTAGGACACACAGCTCCCACACAACCGCTCATCCAGCTCATCTATGTGTCAGATCTACAGCTCTCACTCTCAGATTTAACTCATTATGTTCCGGGTAGGTTCACACAGCATCATCACAGTAAAACTGGCTAGTGTGGACAGGATCATACCCTGATCCTCCATGTGATGTACCCCGGCGATGGGGACCATGCCGGTGGTGCCTCACAATATATATATATATATATATATAGATATATATAAAGCTTCTCCCCCCCTGTGGGGTGGTTATTTGTTCTTCGTCATTCTCGGGTTCTCTTCAGAGGTCTGGGAGTTTGAGGGTTCTGCGCAGGATCTTAGTAGTTCCCAGCACTACTAGAAAAAACAGCATCAGAAAGACTTACCATCGATGCCAAAAACAAAAACCAACAATGCACTTGCAGGATGCAGTCAGACCCCACTATGTGAAGCAAGCCCAGGTGCAGGCTAATAAATCTCCTCAACCTACAATAAGGTGTGGGAGTCGACTTGCCATGCATACAATGGGCTCGCATAGAGCACCATTCACACTGATACATATGATGCAGAGTGTCTGAAAGTTACCCAACTGCTCTGCTGCCTGAGCAAATGGGCCGCACAGTACAATACTTCTGCACCACTAGATGAATGGCGCCCCATGGGGCCCAACTGCACCCTGAATTGATAAAAAAGTGCAACGGATTCCCATGCTCATGAGTCCTAACAAAATTGTACAAAAAAAAAAGATTGTACTAGAAAAAAGCAGCATCAGAAAGATGCTTTTGTTAGGACTCATGAGCATGGGAATCCGTGACGGGGATCATGAGTTTAAGTGTCTTGGCCAATACATGAACCAATATCCCATTTATAAAAGTTTTTTGTTCATCATCATCATATAAAAATCTTTTTACACTTTTCCATCAATTCAGGGTGCAGTTGGGCCCCATTTGCTCAGGCAGCAGAGCAGTTGGGTAGCTTTCAGACACTCTGCATCATATGTATCAGTGTGAATGGTGCTCTATGCAGGCCCATTGTATGCATGGCAAGTCGCCTCCCACACTTTATTGTAGGTTGAGGTGATTTATTAGCCTGTACCTGGGCTTGCTTCACATAGTACGGTCTGACTGCATCTTGCAAGTGCAGTGTTGGTTTTTGTTTTTGGTATCGATGGTAGTTCCCAGCACTGCGCTTTTCTGGACATAGAGTTCAGATGATGCTCCTGGGATCTGTTGTGGCCATTTTACCAACTTAGGGATCACTGCTCTAAGTGCTCTTATCAGTACTGGAATCTCTGTTGACTTCACTTTCCACATCCTCTCGAGTTGTTCTTTTTGCCTGGTATTTCTCCAGCTTCTCATATTCCTTCTTTTTGATATTACTGTTGTTTGGCACTGCCACATCTATAATATAAAACCCGAAGGCCACTTCTGGAAAACCCGAAGGTTACTTCCGCGATGGCCTCCGGACCCATGGTGGTGACATCACCAGTGCGGGGTAGCCGGGCGGCGCCCGGCTACAGGGACCGGCGGAGAAACGTTCTGCTCTCGGACATTCCGGCCAGGAACGTTCCCATCTGTCCCGGTGCCTCCTCTCTCCTCCGGACCTTTCCTCCCACTCCAGCCTCTGCCCTCCAGCCTCTCCAGTGGCGGACCGTGCCACCGGGGGACCCTGGTGCAGACGGTGAGGACACTGAGGACCGGGGGGGAAGGTGCTATCTATTGATCGTGGCCGCGGGAGAGGATCGGGGGGGGGTTTCCGCTAGCGCGGCCGTCGGTGAGGATGGGGGGGGTTGTGATGCGCCCGCTGGCTCCTACCTGCATCCTGCATCGTGCGAGCCCCTGGGAGCCGGAGCAACAGCAGAGGAGAGGAGGGGCCGGCTCAGCCGGGGAAGCAGGAAGCTTCCCTCGGTTAACTCCCTCTCCTCTGGCACACTGGCACAGGGTCATGGGGGGCGGCTGGGGGCCCCCCTGCAGGCTCAAGGGGCCCCCTAGTAGGTCGGGCAAGCTGCACCACGGTAGTTCCGCCCCTGAGCCTCTCCCCTCCAGCCTCTCCCCTCCAGCCTCTTCCCTCCAGCCTCTCCCCTCCAGCCTCTCCCCTCCAGCCTCTCCCCTCCAGCCTCTGCCCTCCAGCCTCTCCACTCCAGCCTCTCCACTCCAGCCTCTCCCCTCCAGCCTCTCCCCTCCAGCCTCTCCCCTCCAGCCTCTCCACTCCAGCCTCTGCCCTCCAGCCTCTGCCCTCCAGCCTCTCCCCTCCAGCCTCTGCCCTCCAGCCTCTGCCCTCCAGCCCCTCCCCTCCAGCCTCTGCCCTCCAGCCTCTGCCCTCCAGCCTCTCCTGTCCTCTGCCCTCCAGCCTCCCCTGTCCTCTGCCCTCCTCACCCCTCCAGCCTCCCCTTTTCTCACCCCTCCTCACCCCTCCAGCCTCCGCTCTCCTCACCCCTCCTCACCCCTCCAGCCTCCGCTCTCCTCACCCCTCCATATGAAATGTACAGTATGTGTATATATGTGTGTATGTAGGCACTTCCGTCGCTTTGTCCGCACTTCCCTCACTTTGTACACACACATACACACACACACTCCGCTATACTTACCACCGCCCCTGCGTCCGCTGCCTGGATCCTCAGTCGACATGTCGCCGCCCCCGAACTACTGGATCCAATATAGCGTCCAAGATGTCTCGCCAAACTACCCACGGCGCTGCGCTGACCACTCTGCCCGCGGCGCTGCACTGACCACTCTGCCCACGGTGCTGCGCTGACCACTCTGCCCACGGCGCTGCGCTGACCAATCTCACCGCTAACCACTGAGCCACCGCACTCACTGCTAACCACTGAGCCACCGCACTCACTGCTAACCACTGAGCCACCGCACTCACTGCTAACCACTGAGCCACCGCGCAGTGCTAACCACTGAGCCACCGCCCAGTGCGAACCACTGAGCCACCGCGCAGTGCTAACCACTGAGCCACCGCGCAGTGCTAACCGCTGAGCCACCGCGCAGTGCTAACCATTGAGCCACCGTATACTCTGCTACCCACTGAGCCACCTGTATACATACAATTAATTTCACCGCACTCCCCTAACTATTAGTAAATAAACTATATATGGATTCTAGACTACCCGATTCTTTAGAATCGGGCCGCCATCTAGTCTTTTATAATTGTTGTCTTCTGTTCCTTGTCTACTATGACAACATCTGGTTGGTTAGCAACACCTGCTTATCTGTCTGGATCATGAAGTCCCACCGGATTTTAGCCCTTCCATTCTCCTCCATTTTTTCTGGGATCTCCTATCTGGACTTAGTGGGATTTAGCCCATACATTGTAAAGATGTTCCTGTATACTATTCCCGCTACTTGGTTGTGGCATTCGGTGTATGCTTTTCCTGCTTGAATTTCGCATCCTATGTGTTGGAGATTTCTTTGTACAGTCTGCACCTTCGGTCTTGTCTTTTGTGGTAGATCTCTGCTTCTTTAGATCATGTACTCAGCACCTGCTCTTGTGCCACTATGATGAGTGCCTCTGTGCTGTCTTGGAGTCTAGTTTTCTACAGACATTGGTGGAGTTTCTCCATATCTGCCACCTCCATTATCTGTTGATGGTACACCCCATGCTTGTTTTGCCATGGCACTTCATGTTCCTCTTCTTCCTTCCAGGACTGTTGTTGTTGCTGCCTTAGGCTCTCTCCCAGGATCTCATCTTTTGGTGTCATTTTTCTGATGTATTCCTGGATACATCTTGTTTCATGCATGTTAGGTAGCTTAGACACCTAAAAAATCAACGATCACCTTCCTTTCTGTTGGTATACAATCCTTGGATGTTAGACTAGGGGTGGAGGCCTCTATGCATAGTAAAGAGCTTCTGTGTCTTCACATCTGCAGCTTCCATTTCTTCTTTTGGCCAGCACACTATGCCAGCAGGGCATCGGATGACTGGCAGGGCATATGTATTGAGGGTGAGGATCTTATTCTTTCCATTAAGCTGGCTTCCCATGACCTGTTTTACCCTTTGATGATTGTTGGCTGTTGCTGCTTTCCTTTTTTCCTCATCATGGATCATGGTTACAGTATGCCTGTGAGATGCTGAGGTACTTGTAGCAGGTTTGTACATGTGCTATGTGCCCTGCTGTAGTTTTACTCCATCAGTTTTTACTACTTTGCCTCCCTTTATTACCAACTGGCCACACTTCTCCAATCCGAAGGACATCCCTATGTCTTCACTGTAGATCCTTATCAGGTGGATCAGTGCTCTGATGTCTCGTTCATTTTTTGCATACATTTATCGCTTGATGTCATCCATGTAGAGCAGGTGGCTAATGGTGCTTCCATTCTTGACTTGTATCCATAGTCAGACTCTGTGATTATCTGACTGAGGGGGTTCAAGCCTATGTAGAACAGTAATATGAACAGTACATCACCTTGTTATATGCCGCATTTGATGGACAATTGTGCTAATTTTCTTGAGTTGACTTCCAGTGTTGTCCTCTACAGCCCCAATGAGTTTCTGAGGAAGGTTCGTAATTTTCTATTGACACTAGAGCGCCAAATATTCAGAAATCCATGTGTGTAGTATTGAGTCATAGGCTTTAGTCAATCCAGGCTCTATGGAGCTTGGTTTGTCTGGATCTTGAGTCTTGAGCAACTGTTCTATCTGCTAGTAGCTGGTGCTTGGAGCCCCTGGTGTTGTTCCCAATGGCTTTCTGACTTGGATTCATGTACTGATTCATATGATTCTGAAGCTTGGTGGCTATTCTGCCTGGCAGAAGTTTCCATGTCCTTGTAAGGCAGGTTATTGCGTGGAAGTTGGATGTGTTAATGGGTGGCCGAACAGCAGCACGGGGCCTCAGAAGTCATGGTGGGGAAAAGGCAGGGCTTGCTCTCCCCAGTGCAAATCACTTGAAATGAGGTGCCAGTGCCTGGACAATGAGCTGTGCCTCCACTTCTGAAATGAGACCCTGGCTGTCTGTGCATTCCTGTCTGGGGTGTATAGCAACTACACACTCCAGTAGGCCCTCATCAGTCTGCTCGTCTTCTTTTGCAGGGGTGGCTGAACAGGGACTACAATATACCAGGAGCTTACCTAAGAAAACCAACATGTCAAAGACAGCATTGACATCTTTGATTCTTTCCTGACTGAGACTTCCTTTTCCTGCCAGACTCCCAGTATGGGTGCAGCACCATAATATGGTGTATATTAATTAATTAATTTTTTCCACATGGCATCATCAGAGAATGGAACAATAATATCAGTTTCTAATTATCAATAATACAAATAATACAGTCATACAGTTATCATATAACATTATCACAATATTGTTAAGCCAAAACTAATATGCCAATAGTACCACATAAAAGAATAAATACCGCTACAACATGCTCATATGTTATCCCCACATAGTGTCATAATATAATTACCATGTTGTTAATGAACAAAACCTACTATACCAAGACCAATATACTAATAATATCACATAAAAGGGATAACTCCTGCCACACCATGGCGGACCACATATTACAACCTCATAATGAGTGAATAATAGCTTCATACTGATCATTATCCAAAACCACAGTAGAAACACTATATTTATCAGCAGTGACAATCATACACAGGAGGAGAAAGGACAAAGTGTATAGCAGGGGTCCCCAAACTGTGGCTCGAGCGTTATGTGTGGTTTCTGGGCCCTTGATGTGTGCTACGTGGGTGTCTTCCAGATTGTTGTTTAAGCACCAGCTCTGGCTGTAAGGAAGTAGGCCGGCTGATAGTTCACTCTGAAGAGGACACTCTTTTCCATTTCATATGTTATAATCTCTCTATATAGCATGGGGTTAATGTTTAGAAAATTATTAAATACGAAGTAAAGCCCACCAATAATAGGCACAAAAAGGGGGTGTTTTCATGAAAGCTTCTTATTTTTCTACCCTTATATCCAAAAAAGATTACACCACAGAGTGAAATATAACAACATTTTGGATATTGTACATTTCGTTAGGTTATGGATACGGTATGTGTGAAATATCTTTATTAGGGTAGAGCCATACTAGCATCAGGCATCTGATGCGAGAATATCAGATGCATTATGCTAATGTTTCTCGGCTCAGGCTCTGGTGCAAGCGTGAGCCGAGTGTCGTGCAACTGTGATCCCATCCTGTGATCGGATCACAGCTGAAGATAGGAGGGAGAGATGATTCTTCTTACCTCCTCCACTGCCAGTCTCTGCGTTTATCGCACAACTCTCGCATGTACAATATTTCACTTGCACCCATAGACTTCTATGGGTGCGAGTGATCCAAGAGTCGCATACAATCGCAGCATGCTGTGATTTTCTCCACGCTCTGTATCGAAGCTAGGAAAAAAATGCAGGTCTGTGCTGCCTGACTGAATAATGTGGGACCAAGTGCAATGCGAGATTATCTCACATCACACTTGCGCAAGTTTGATGCAAGTGTGGCTTTATCCTTTCGGTGGAAACAGTCTATGTGAAATGCATGCGAGAAAGTCCCTTGACTGACCCAGAATGACCCTTGTCTCCCCCGAAACAGGAGTGTGTCATCTCCATAGAAACACACGTAGCTGATGCGCTCCTGTTCAGAGAGACAGGGGCCATTCCGGGTGAGTCAAGACTCATGCGAGTACCTCACATAATGTTTCCACCCTTAGATGAAAAAATGTAAAAAAAAATTCACATATACCAATACATTAAGGATGAAAACAATGGGCTGTCTACAGATCCAAAGGCTGGGGTCACACAACCGTTATTAGCAGATTTTACCGGTCTGCACTTATGACATAGGCTGGGGTCACACTACTGTTATTAGCAGATTTTACCGGTCTGCGCTTATGACTTAGAAATGTTCTCCAGAAGTGCATAACGCTATGCGCTTCTGGAGAACGCTGCCCCATAGCAACCCGTAGTGTACCTTGACAGCGGCCACACACAGAGCTGAATGATGGCTGCTTTTCAGGAGCACACAGGAAACTCTGCTGACAGGTACACTGCGGGTTGTTATGGGGCAACGTTCTCCAGAAGTGCATAGCAATAATGGTATGCGCTTCTGGAGAACATTTCTAAGTCATAAGCGTGGACCGGTAAAATCTGCTAATAACGGTAGTGTGACCCCAGCCAAAGAGAGTGTGGAAATTACTGTTGGCTATAGGAGAAAGAACCCCGTGTGGTCCAACATGCAATGGATATAGAGGAATGCAGTGAGAATATTTTTATTGTATACTGTACATTAAACATTTTAGTCTTTGTTGATGTAGAATCTAATTGAGATAATTTATAGCTTAGATTTCAGTCATCAGTTACACAAAATGTCATTCATTCTACAATGTATTATGCTCACTTATGATTTTAATTATGGTGGGAAATAGGTTCTTAATCATAAAAACTTCATTATCAACATACTGCATACGTCTTCAGCTTCAACACATTTGGGATGGTACATACACTATGAAATAATCACTTGCTAAAGTTAACAAACATATTAAATTAAAGCGTAACCGTCGTTTTAATCTTTGTGTAATACATCAAAGGTACACGTGAAAATAAGAAACTTTGTAATATATGGTACTAGTAAAAAGGCCCGATGCAATTGCATCGGGAGCACGGTGAAATGAATTGTGTGTATACAGACGGCTCTGAGGGTAGCAGAGTATACAGGCGGCTCTGTGGGTAGCAAAGTATACAGGCGGCTCTGTGGGTAGCAAAGTATACAGGCGGCTCTGTGGGTAGCAAACTATACAGGCGGCTCTGTGGATAGCAGAGTATACAGGCGGCTCTGTGGGTAGCAGAGTGTACAGGCGGCTCTGTGGGTAGCAGAGTATAGAGGCGGCTCTGTGGGTAGCAGAGTATAGAGGCGGCTCTGTGGGCAGCAGAGTATACAGGCGGCTCTGTGGGTAGCAGAGTATACAGGCGGCTCTGTGGGTAGCAGAGTATACAGGCGGCTCTGTGGGTAGCAGAGTATACAGGCGGCTCTGTGGGTAGCAGAGTATACAGGCGGCTCTGTGGGTAGCAGAGTATACAGGTGGCTCTGTGGGTAGCAGAGTATACAGGCGGCTCTGTGGGTAGCAGAGTATACAGGCGGCTCTGTGGGTAGCAGAGTATACAGGCGGCTCTGTGGGTAGCAGAGTATACAGGCGGCTCTGTGGGTAGCAGAGTATACAGGCGGCTCTGTGGGTAGCAGAGTATGCAGGCGGCTGTGTGGGTAGCAGAGTATACAGGTGGCTCTGTGGGTAGCAGAGTATAGAGGCGGCTCTGTGGATAGCAGAGTATGATGTGGCGGGAGGCTGGAGGGGTGAGGAGAGCAGAGGCTAGAGGGGTGAAGAGAGGTCCGGCTGGAGGGGTGAGGAGAGGTCCAGCTGGAGGGGCGACATTACGGCTCAGCGGCAGGACGTGGTTGCGTGCTGGGCTGATCGCAGCCCCAGTCAGACGCCATTGTGCTCTGCGGCAGGGTGGGGGCTGCAGAGAGGGATCAGTCCTTCCCCTCAGGTCACATGTGAGGGGAAGGAGCGGATTGGGCGCTGTGTGGTAAAGACAGGACGGGCATGCGATTGGTCCAGGACGCAGAGTCCTGGCCAATGGGATGGGCGTCCTGTGTTTACAACAGAGCGGGCAATCCACTTGCAGGGGCGGCGGGCAATGGGAGTGAGCGTGGAATATCAGGCTTTGCAGCCTGAGATGCCCTGCTCACTCCCATTGTCCGCCGCCGCCCACAGGACGACGTCGTTGCGTAGGGGGTAAGCATGGGCATTGGGGGTAAGTGGGGTCAGTGTGGGTGAGTGGGGGGTAAGTAGGGGCAGTGTGGGTGATTGGGGGGTAAGCAGGGGCAGTGTGGGGAGTGAGAGAGGACATGGGGGGTAAGAGGAGTGAGCAGGGGCAATGTGGGAGGGGGGGGTAAGCAGGGGCAGTGTGGTTGATTGGGTGGGTAAGCAGGGGCAGTGTGGGGAGTGAGGAGATATGGGGGGTAAGAGGAGTGAGCAGGGGCAGTGTGGGTGAGTGGGGGGTAAGCAGGGGCAGTGTGGGTGAGTGGAGGGTAAGCAGGGGCAGTGTGGGTGATTGGTGGGTAAGCAGGGGCAGTGTGGGTGAGTGGGGTGGGCTATGCAGGGGCAGTGTGGGTGAGTGGGGGCAGTGTGGGTGAGTAGGGGGTAAGCAGGGGCAATGTGGGGAGTGAGGGGATGGGGTGAAAGAGGAGTGAGCAGGGTCAGTGTGGGTGAGTGGTGGGAAAGCATGGGCAGTGTGGGGGATTGGGGGGGTAAGCAGGGGCAGTGTGGGGAGTGAGGAGATAGGGGGGAAAGAGGAGTGAGCAGGGGCAGTGTGGGTGAGTGGGGGGGTAAGCAGGGGCAGTGTGGTTGAGTGGGGGCAGTGTGGGTGAGTAGGGGGTAAGCAGGGGCAGTGTGTGGAGTGAGGGCATAGGGGGGAGTAAGAGGAGTGAGGAGGGGCAGTGTGGGTGAGTAGGGTGGGCTATGCAGGGGCAGTGTGAGTGAGTAGGGGGTAAGCAGGGGCAGTGTGGGGAGTGAGGGCATGGGGGGTAAGAGGAGTGAGGAGGGGCAGTGTGGGTGAGTGGGGGGTAATGAGGGGCAGTGGCAGTGTGGGAGCAGCAGATCCGAGGGCGGCAGGGGGGGGTGTTGGTAGCAGACTGCAGCCCCACCGGGCTTGCAGCCTGCAATGAGAGTGCGGCGGCGGCGCCATCTTAGGGGGGGGAGGCAGCGGCGGGCGCGGTGTATTATAAATGCGGCCGCAGATACTTGCGCCGGGTCCTTCTGTAAAGCCGCTCCCCCTGGCAGCTGGCGCTTTGGACTGAGGGCTGAAACAGTCAAATGGACGGTGCGGGCCTGGCGGCAGGGGAGCGGGAACATGGGGTGAGGGAGCGGGAACATGGGGCAGGTAGCGGGCAGTGTAGCGTTTGCTGGCAGAATTGGAGGCTCGCGATGGCGCATGCGCGCCATCGCTCGCTGGCAGTGCGGCAAAGGATATTGGGATTCGGCTACATCAGCCGAATCCCAAACTGGGGATGATATAAATAGCTAGCTGTAGTATATAGCTATATATACAGCTGCTATACACACACACACCTGTCCGTGCAGCATATATATATATATAGCTGTAGACACATACACCTCCCTGCAGTATATCTAATATATACCTGTAGTATATAGGTATATATACAGCTGGTATACACACACACACACACACCTCTCCCTGCAGTATATATGTATAGCTGTAGACACTTACACCTCCCTGCAGTATATAGAATATATAGCTGTAGTATATAGTTGTATATACAGCTGCTGTACACACACACACACACCTCTCCCTACAGTATATATGTAGCTTTACACACACACACACACACACACACCTGTCCCTGCAGTATATATATATAGCAGTACACACACACACACCTCTCCCTGCAGTATAGAGAATATATAGCTATATATACAGGTGCTGTATACAGACACCTCCCTCCCCTCAATATATCTGACATGTGCTCATGTCTGCACTGTGACACTATGTTTAGGGGCTTTGTTGTGTTGTGTGAGGCAGCACTTAAGTGGCTGTGGCGTCCTCTTGCCCATGTGTGATGCCGTCCTGGTCGGCGTCCCCTGTCTTACCTAGTGATGAGGACATCACACCGGGAGTGTCGTATACATGGTGCAAAATGGCTGCCTCTGTGGACCGGGAGCGTCAGGGAGCCGTTGTGTGTTACAGGGGATGAGGAGCAGTCACCGAGGGTGGTGAGCAGAGTCTGGGGGCAGGGTGTACCTGGGAGGATTGTGTAGCGGGCGGTGTATGACCGTTCCGGGGAGCCGTCCGTGCTGGCGGTGGTGTGTGCAGGAGGTGACTGCAGAGCTGTGATTAGCGGCTGTGTCTGTAGATCCCGGGAAACGGGAACATGGGGCGAGGGAGCGGGGGAGTGGGAGAATGGGGCGGGTAGCGGGCAGTGTAGCGCTTACTGGCAGCAGAATCGGCGGCTCGCAGTGGCGCAAAGCATTTTGGGATTGAGCTACAGTGCCCGAATCCCAAAACTGCCGATTATATAAGTAGATTAGAGAAATCTGCTTCTTTCCACTCCAGGATTGATCATTTCTTTTCAAAATCCTCAGTTCACAACTAAAATCTGTATTCAGTGAGGACAGATAATTACATGACTGATATAGGAGAAGGCAGGTGCTCTGATAAGGTTCTAGGTAGAAGTGAGGAGGTGCTCAGACTCCAGCATTCTCCTCCCCACCTAAATAACATCTTATCAGGTAGCATCTGCCTTCTCCTATATCAGTCATGTAACTATCTGTCCTCACTGAATAAAAATTTTAGCTGTAAACTGAGGATTTTCAAAAGTAATGATCAATCCTGGTGGAGAAAAAAGTGGATTTCTCTAATACCATATATTACAAACGTTCTCATTTTCATGTGTACTATTGAGCCCAGTGGCGTAACTTCGGTCCCTGGGACCCAAATGCGTAAGCTCCAACAATACAATACAGTAGACCATAAAAATAAAAAATGACAAAGATTTAACCAGACAGTCTCTACCTATATTCTATTTCTCAAATCATCCCTCCTCTGTAGATTTACAATGGGGAACTATGTGTAACATACAAAAAAGGTAAAAAATAAAATAAATAAAATTAAGTTTAAAACAAACTCCACATATTCAATCACAGGCCAATTGTCACAAAGGAAAAGAAGGAATTAAGGATCTATTTAAACATAAGGAAGAGAGAAATGTATATTACATCAAATCACAACCCAAGGACTGTTTCGCTTTAATGCTTCCTCCTGGGGCATATTAGCACGTCTTTCAGTCCTGTATTTTTCATAACACAATGACTTTTCCTTTTTGGTATTAAAATTTTAATGCTGCGAAGTGTGTATGGTATTGCTGCATGCGTATTGACCTGAACCTACAAACATTAAGAGACATTTTAGCTTTTATTGTGGAAAAAAAAGCGACAGAATTTTAATTATTATGTTTGCTGCAATTAACTCAGAGATTGACAGTGGGGTAAACAGCATTCAGAGCTAGCTTTGGTCTCTGCTTTTAGAGTTGAATGCCATCAAGGGGAGAACATATAATTGATGCAACCAGCATCCTATAACTATCTCTCATTGCTGACGTGTAAGGGTATGTGCCCCCTGTACTTATTTTTTTCTGCTGTGTTTGTATGTACACAAATGCAGCAAAAGCAGCACAAACCTGTTGCGTTTGTGCACATACAAATGCAGCACAAATAAGGTGAAACACAAAGACAGACTGACACACACAGAGACAGACAGACACACTTTCTCATCCTCCGGCGAGCCCATGGTGATTGGTGATGTCTTCTTCCCGGGCAGCAGAGGGACAAGTGGTTTTCGGCTAATCAAAGGCTAGCCATGTGACAGGTTGAGTCATGAGGTGGCGCAGGTTTTCAAGTCACTCAACCAGCTTTTCCTGGTGCCCGGAATGAAGATATCACCGGGGATCGCCGTGGGATCGCTGGGGAGGGTGAGTATTGCAGATTTTATGGTGTAGTAATTGCTTTTAAAAAGCATCACAAATGGACTGTGGGAATACCCATGCATTAGTGGGGCTTTTTGGGGGGGATTAGAATAGAGTCTATGGAGAAAACACAAAAGTTAATTGCAGGGACATTTAAAAAAAATGCAACGCCCAAAAACGCACAGCTTTTGTAAAACCACATTTAGTTTCATTACCAAGGTGTGGGTGCTGCGTTTTTGGTGCAGGAACGCAGGACAAATTTACAGTGGGCACATAGCCGAATATGGACTTTAATTATCACATAATATTATTTTTAAACTGAGCCCTTTTAGTCCAGCTATATTACCGTACTTACTTTTCATGAACTTCAAAACTTTATAAAGCAAAATACAAACTCCCTTTTTTTGACAAATTCCTATGTTTTCCCTTTTTTGTGTACAACAGATGGATTCATGGGCAAATTTTATACAGTCGAGGATTAATCCTATGGTATGAAAGAGCTGTCTTTAGAAGTCAAACAGTTAAAGTACAGATGTGCTATTTCCACACTGTTATTAAAAAAGACCATAATCAAGAGCTTTGTATTAACACCAAATAACTGTAATTAATAGATTTTCTATAATGGCAAGTCAAATAACTTCAACCAGAAAAAAAAGAATAATCAGAAAAATACTGCAGTACTTCCAAATCGTGGATTCTCTCCTTAGAGAATTACAAGGATTGTGCAACATACATTTCTATTTTTTCCTTGTCCTTACAAAGTTGTAAAAAAAAAGATCCCAACAAGGTTTTCTCGCCTAATGCCAGCGCCATAATTACCATTAGGACACTAATGCTAGCTGTGTTCTCCTCCATCGCCCTTATATACCAGTGAAGAAAATTACTTACAAATTACAGCTTTCAGCAAGGTTGAGTGGCAATTACCCAATTGACGAGTAGTGGGCTGTTAAATTTAAAGTAGATATGAGCATTGGAGCTATTAGTTGTTTGTTTGCAATAAAATATTTTATGCAAATAGTCTTGACCCTGGATTACATGAAAGACAATATAATAGACATGTGCTGGAATGTATGTATGCGTTATGTCAATTCATGTATTGTCAAGTTAGAAAATTCGGCTTCTATTTCCATAGTAATTCTTCATAAGGTTACTTCAAAGGAAAATAAAATGTATGTTTACAAATGACACCTAATTAAAGGAGTCACAAGGTATTAGAGGACACTTTCGTGGAATACCGTCTCCTCTGTCTTTCATAGCCTAACCGTAAAATTATACTAATGATATTTTTGTACTAGTTGGCTGTATGTAGTCTGGAAAGATGCAGAGTATGCAGACATAGAACTTTTATGCAGATGCTAAATCTTGCCACCCACATAAATATGATGCTTACATCCCTTTCCACCCCTTTCCTTGGGCCAGTTTCCTCACCAATGTGGTTCCTCTAGGGAGAGGAGCCATGCAAAATTTCTCACCACCCAGCCACAAGTAGGTTTGGATTCATTTAAGGCAGTTGGCAGACTCTTGTTCTGTCTTGAATGTACTGTATGACTAGTTGTATATTAAAAAAAATATTTGGTATTCAGTGACCTAACCCCTTCAATCCAGGCCTGTTTCACCTTCCTGACCATGCCAAATTTTACTGTTCTTACTATTGTCACTTTATGAGTTAATAACGCTGGAACCATTCAACCTATCCCAATGGTTCAGAGAAAGTTTGTTCTTTAAGTTAGTGGTAAATTTAGGTTATTACTTTTTCAGCTTGTTTGTGAAATATCAGAAATTTGGCAAAAATGTTGCAAATATCGCACTTCAAAATTTGAATTTGTATGCGCTTAAAACAGAAAATGTATTTTTTGGACTGTGAGATGCACCTTTTTTCCAAAATTTTGGAAGAAAGTGGGAAGCACGTTTTCTTGTCCCAATGTACCATGACTGAGGGGTACCAACGGCGCAGTGTGAAGTCACATTAGGCAGAAGCAGGTCACACGAGTCAGGGGAGGCAGCACTGGGGTGTGTCCACAGTAAAAGAAGATGCCTATTCAATGCTCTCCATGCCCATAATCTCACACCATACAAAGAAAAGGGGGAGACAAAGAAGTGCAAATGGGTCTTATCGTTTTATCGATTAGGTAGTACCGTCATAAGTGTATGTGCTCACCTGGTCCAGTTGTGTTCCCCCACAACTGGTAAATTAGCTCAGACAGCTGCTGCTGGATCCGCACTCCCACCTAAAAGTGGTGATGTATCCAAGAGAAAGACCAGAGAGAGATCGTGCTTTAGTGATCCGTGCTGCCGTCCCACCATACCCGAAAAAATGACAGGGAAGCCAAGAGTATGTACGCTGCTTCTTTCCGAAACGCGCTGGATGGAAGTACTGATGGAATAAAGAAGCAGCGTACATACTCTTGGCTTCCCTGGCATTTTTTCGGGTACGGTGGGTCGGCAGCGCGGATCACTAAAGCACAATCTTTCTCTGGTCTTTTTCTTGCATAATCTCACACCCACCTTTTTGCACTGAAGGTTGTGCTGAAAGGTGAGCAGGATTATGGATTTGGGAAGCTGGAACATGCTTTTTTTTTCTTCAATAATGGCTACCTGTAATCACCCAGCTGTTGGTTTACTGAAACTGCTGGGTGATCACATGTGTCTGCAATTAAAGAAAATGTATATTCACTGCTCCCCGTGCCTATAATCCCTGGCATAGGGAGCAGAGAATATTCCAGCAGCTGACATCTGTGTAAATAGGCATGCATGGCAGTGACGTCATTAGCTGCACTACTTACATACTGAAGTCATATATATATATGGCCATATATACCACAACGGAGCCATAAATACTAGGATGGTCCCAGAATGAGGGCCATATATACTATGATGGGACCATATATACCAGGATGGAGCAAGGATAAGGGTCATATATTCCAGGATGGGGGCCATATATACCAGAATGGGGCCATACACACTAGGATGGGGGCCATAACTATATTTCAGCATCATTTTTCAAAATACTTTTTTTAGGAAGTTAGTAATTTAAGCTTTTATTAGCAATTTCTAATTTTTCCAACAAAATTTCCAATATTTCTAGGGACCACATAGCGTTTGAAGTTATTTTGAGGGGCCTATGTGTTCAAAACCATATTCAATAGGGTTCAAGTGCTTCACAAGAATTAAAGGAATATGGAAGGAAAAAAGGAAAATTTTACTTTTTCTCACAAAATTATTATTTAGTCCCAATTTTTTTATTTTCACAAGGATAACAGAGGAAAATGTAACATAACATTTGTTGTGCAATCAATTTCTCCTGAGTGCACCAATAACCCATATATGGTGGAAAAACTACTGTTTGGGCACACAGCAGTGCTCGAAAAGTTAGGAGCATCATTAGACTTTTGTAATGTAAAATTGGCTGGAATAGTGGACGCCATATTGTGGTTGCAGCACCCCTAATGAGGGTGAGGAATGTCAGTATGCAGTGAATATGAGCATGTGGAATGTCTCTTACAGAGGTATATTCCCTGGTGTGCTATAAGGAGATGCATGGATATGCTGCACCTAGCTGCAATTGGGTTGTATCTGTACTGATGTCCCTATGATCCCATAGAGCATGACCCTAAGGGACATTATATGGCTATAATTATGGCCTTATATGCAATATTTGGAATAAACAGCTAACACGCTTTTGAACATGGCTTTTGTTATGTTTACATCGTTGCCACAGTAACTAAGATGGCCGATGAGATTCCCGTAGTGCTACTGAGCATGCCATGGATTTCAGCAACAACAGGAATGAGTCACCATCGTTAGACATGCTCAGATGAGCTTTATTGAACATAATGGAGTACACTGAGACGGTATAGGTGAGCCTCATGCTTGATAACATGTGTTTGTGCCTGCTTCCTTCTATGACAGGTGTGTAGCGCCCCTGCAACCAGGTGGCCACAAAGGGAAGTGCAGCCAGGTAAGGCAAGACGGTTAGCAAAATACCCACACAGTTGCACACACCGACCCTACACCTAGGACTCTAGGTTGGGCAAGTGATGGCACGTGTTAAGAGAAGTGGGTGGAGTGTAGGTAAGCACTGACAAGTGAATGGAGAGACCAACAAAATAAAAACCCGGGAACACAAAGTCAGAAGAAGAGAGAGGAAGAGAAGTGAGCAGTTGAAGAGAGACACTTCCCTGGAGGTTTTGGGTTCCCTGGAGGCGCAGAATCCTGAGAGGCACAGACCCTAGAAGAGAAAGCCCAATCCATAGCCTGGAGGTGACGGGAAGGAGAGAGAGACTGAAAGAGACCCCACAACTGAGAAGGTGAGAGGTAGAGGGCCCGGCAGCCGCACACATCTTAGCTGACCGGAAGAACCCTGAGTTGAAACAGTGACTGACAGAAGGAACCTTGTGTGCCCAAATATCCGAACCTATAACACTGGAGGCTAGGCCACGACCAGAGAACCGGCTCTGAAGAGGTGACCGGGGATAATCCAGACCCTAATCACAAAACACACCGGTGTGGGGCAGGTGCTTTATGACCTGCAGCCTAACTTTCCACCACAGTCTAAGAACACAGTTGTCATACTAGGACTGGTGACCCTGACCGTAAGGGAAACATTCACCGTGAGTCTGCGATGACCAAACTGAACCCCTGGGTGAGGTACTACGTTGAGACTGAGAGGCCTGAAAGGACTTTGAGGGAACAACCCAGAAACGCCACCTGAGCTGCACAGTTTGAGTTGCCCATAGCAATGTAAATTGTGTGAACTGTACTGAAAGAGCTGTGAACTGTTGTGAACTAATGCTGAAGACCTTAAGTAAAGAACCCAGTAACCTCATCCCTGCCTGAGACTGTTTCCTTCCAGTGTCGCAGAAAAGTCCCACCTGAGGAGCCACAGACTGTCATCCCTGCACACTGACTGGAGAGCTGCAGCTTTGAAGTAAGTGAACTGCACTGCACACAATCCCTCACCAGGCCCATCCAACACCACCACTCCTGCCCTGGGGACCCTCAGCCCTTCCCGAGGAAGGCTTACAATCTACGCTGCCTCAAGTCACCGTCCCCAGCAGAAATATGGCAGCGTTGGTTCTACTAACCACATACCCCGGGTGGCGTCATGGCAAATCCCTTGTAAATACCCATTTTTGGACTGATCCCAGGCCACAGAACCGGGTCACGACTACCGTGATACCCCAGAGAGTCCAGTTCCCGAGTACCCCATAGGCTGGGGGGCGCATTAGGTGCACCTTATGATTATTATTGACCAATCATGGATATTAATGTTAAATTTTATAACAGTCATGGTTGATCTTTATCTTAAAATGTATGGAAGATTTTAACTGTATCACTGTTATGTTTGTATGTAATTTTAAACACGTGTTTCACTATACTAATATCACTTTTTACACTAATTATGTAATTACTAGCTGTGAGCCCGATTCTAAAGAATCGGGAGTCTAGAATCTGTATATCCTTTATTTAAAAATAGTTTTAACTAATAATCCAATAATTCCATGATATCTTTCCATCAACTACATATAATTGTATGGTTGATATCATTTTTGGAAAATTGAACTATTATGGTGTAAGGGTCTTGGAACACAAAGTAGCAATACTTGATAATGGGTCAATAGCTTGATTTGACAAATTAATATTGGTATTCTGCGCATTAGCCAGTTTGTGTCAGCCCACCAATCGCATCAAGATGCCCTTATGTCTGGTGGGTCCCTAATCTAACTAATTCCGAATTATGAATATTTTGACTTATTTAACAGCAGCATTTTTCATCTATTTAAAAAGGATGTGGATGTAAAAAATAAAATTTCCACATCTGACACCTAAGGAGTTACCGTCAACAGACTTGCAGCAATTTCCATAACACAACTAAGGAATTTGCAGTTAACTTGCGGTAAATGGAGCAAACATGGCTAAGGCAGATGCAGCAAATACAGCCACTAACAAACCACAGGTCACTGCAGTTATTGTGGCTGAAACAGCTGCAAGCACGTTGTCTGCATCCGCTGCAAGTGAACTACAAATTCCATACACATTGCATGAAAATTACAGCAAGTGTGCTGTAGGTGAGCCCTAAGGCAGCAAATGTAGAAATGTTAAATTAAAAAAAAAAAACATCCACAAATAGCTAAAAAATGCTGGAGTCAAAGGTAAATCTCAATTTAGATATGTCCCTCTCTATCTATATCTACTGAACACATCTTGAGATGGAGATGTGTGTGAACAGCCATCCCACCTCTCTCTCAGCTGTTCACAAAAACCTCTCCCTGTAAAAAAAATATAGCAAAATTCTCAGCACTTGTAGTGCTGGAACATAATATGATGGTTTCTATCACCAAATCGCTAAATTTGGATGATACACATCTATGATCTCATACTAAATGTGTGTTCTTCTCTCTCTCTCTCTCTCTCTCTCTCTCTCTCTATATATATATATATATATATATATATATATATATATGATAAAGTCTGTACAAAAGGGATTTAATCTCCCCAAAAATAACTATATATGTTACATGGCTATATAGTAACCATGTAATTAATATCTTTAGAAATATGACTAAACTAATTTTTTTGTAGATTTTTTGTTTTTTTTAAAAAAAGTATCAGAACAGTATGAAAAAAAAGAAAAAGCTTAACATAAAACATTTTTGTACACAATATTGTGCGTAAACACCTTTGGACTATCAGGCAGTAATTGTCCTTGAAGTGGTGTATTGACCACTTTGACCTTGACATTGCAGCGTTGCTTGACTCTGGAAAAGGCCACATACAGTTGACCATGGGCAAATGCTGGTTCCGGGAGATTTATCCCAACTCGATTGAGAGTTTGCCCTTGCGATTTATTGATGGTCATTGCAAACGCTGCCTTGATGGGAAATTGTCGTCTTCTTAACCCCTTCACGACCCTTGGCCCACCGTTTGGGCCATGAAAACAAGTTCGTTCCCGACCTTTGGCCCAAACGGTGGGCCATGGAATGATCGGGCTCCTGCGGCCCGTGTGAGGGGGGTGACTCAGGTGTCACTGTACATAATGCACAGTGACAACCTGTAGTACACCCCACGGGGGGTGGATTAACCCCCCCGTGCCCAGGGCCCCTCTGATTGGCAGTTGAAATTCAGACTGCCAATCAGTGCTAGTAACTCCCTCCAGATCCGATTGGAGCTCTCCAATCAGATCTGGAGGGGCGGGATGGCATGTGCCGTCTCCCTCCTAGCCCCCCCCTCACTCCAGGGCCCCCCGATCGGCCTCCTGGCCCCCCCGATCGCCGTCCTAACCCCCCCCCACGGCGGCGGTAACAGTCATCACGCCGGCGGAATGCCCGCCGGCGGTAAATGACAATCACCGCCGCCGCCTGTCAGCTTCCACAGCTGATGAAGGTAACACCCCCATGCCCCGTATCCACCCCCCCATCCCTCTCTCACCTACCGGCGGGCAAGCCGGTGCAGCTGCGGTCCAGCTCCGGTGTGGGCTCCTCCTCTTCCGGGCTCCTCCTCCTGGATCAGGTAAGTATGTGTGAATGAATGAATGAATGAATGTATGTAGTATGTATGTATGTAGTATGTGTGAATGAATGAATGTATCTATGTAGTATGTATGTAGTATGTATGTATGTAGTATGTGTGTATGAATGAATGTATCTATGTATGTAGTATGTATGTAGTATGTATAAATGAATGTATGTATGTATGTATGTAGTATGTATGCATGTATGTATGTAGTATGTATGCATGTATGTATGTAGTATGTATGCATGTATGTTTGTATGTATCAATGAATGAATGGATGTCTGCGTGCGTGGCTGACTGCGTGCGTGGCTGACTGCGTGCGTGGCTGTCCGCGTGCGTGGCTGTCTGCGTGCGTGGCTGACTGCGTGCGTGGCTGACTGCGTGCGTGGCTGTCTGCGTGCGTGGCAGTCTGCGTGCGTGGCAGTCTGCGTGCGTGGCTGACTGCGTGCGTGGCTGTCTGCGTGCGTGGCTGTCTGCGTGCGTGGCTGTCTGCGTGCGTGGCTGTCTGCGTGCGTGGCTGACTGCGTGCGTGGCTGTCTGCGTGCGTGGCTGACTGCGTGCGTGGCTGACTGCGTGCGTGGCTGTCTGCGTGCGTGGCTGTCTGCGTGCGTGGCTGACTGCGTGCGTGGCTGACTGCGTGCGTGGCTGTCTGGGTGCGTGGCTGACTGCGTGCGTGGCTGACTGCGTGCGTGGCTGTCTGTGTGCGTGGCTGTCAGCGAGCGTGGATGTCAGCGGGCGTGGATGTCAGCGAGCGGGCGTGGATGTGTGTGTGCATGGCTGATGGGTGCATAGGTGAATGGATGGGTGCAACAAGGGATCAAGTATCCTCTTGTTGTAGTCTCTGAGATCATAGTCATGGTGCACTGTATGACAGATCATTGTCATACAGTGCAACATAACTCTGACCCCATAGGCTGTAGGAAAAGGACACTTGATCCCTTGCTGCAATCTCTGGATTGAGCAGAGGCGATCGAGCGTCGTGGGACCTTCGTTGTGGACTACGTCGGAGGCGGTCGAGCGCCGTGGGACCTTCGTTGTGGACTACGTCGGATCTTTATAATAAAGATGGAGTCCAAATTTTGTTTGTTTTTTTTTTCAAATAAAAAGATTTTTCTCTGTGTGTATTTTCTGACTATTTACCAGAGATTCCTAATGGCGGGTCTACCATTGGCCCTAAATTATGAATCTCGGGGCTTAGTGCCAGCTGCCAATAACAAGCTGGCATTAACCCCTTTATTACCCAGTTTGCCACCGGCACCAGGGCGACTGGAAGAGTCTGGGTACAGCGCCAGAAAATGGCGCTTCAATGAATGCGCCATTTTTTGGGGCGGCTGCGGGCTGCAATTCGCAGCATGGGGGGCCCAGAACGCTTGGGCCTCTCCATGCTGTGGAATCCAGCCCCCAGCTGCCTAGTTGTACCTGGCTGGACCAAAAATATGGCGGAGCCCTACGTCATTTTTTTTTCTAGAATTAGTTCTAGAAAGAAAAAAAAAAGGGCTTTGCTGTATTTTTGGGTACCAGTCAGGTACAACGAGGCAGCTGGGGGTTGCTGGCAGTCCGTAGCTGCCAAGTTGTACCTGGCTGGACCAAAAATATGGCGGAGCCCTACGTCATTTTTTTTTTCTAGAATTAGTTCTAGAAAGAAAAAAAAAAGGGCTTTGCTGTATTTTTGGGTACCAGTCAGGTACAACGAGGCAGCTGGGGGTTGCTGGCAGTCCGTAGCTGCCAAGTTGTACCTGGCTGGACCAAAAATATGGCGGAGCCCTACGTCATTTTTTTTTCTAGAATTAGTTCTAGAAAGAAAAAAAAAAGGGCTTTGCTGTATTTTTGGGTACCAGCCAGGTACAACGAGGCAGCTGGGGGTTGCTGGCAGTCCGTAGCTGCCAAGTTGTACCTGGCTGGACCAAAAATATGGCGGAGCCCCACGCCATTTTTTTTTTTTACGTCTACCAATATAATGACAAGGAGCTTTGCCTTATTTTTGGATGCCAGCCAGGTACAACTTGGCAGTTGGGGGGCTGCAATCCCCATCGTGGAGAGACCCAAATGTTGTGGCCCCCCACACTGCAAATTGCAACTCACAGCCACCCCAGAAAATAGCACATTAGAGGTGCCATTTTCTGGTGCTGTACCCCAACTCTTCCAGTTGCCCTTGTGCTGGTGGCACACAGGAGCACTCCATACGTGACATGGTGTCCGCTAACAAGTTGAATGGAAAATTAGCTCCAATTATTAGCGGACACCATGTCGCGTATGGAGAGCCCCTGTGTGCCTAAACATTGGAGCTCCCCCACAAGTGACCCCATTTTGGAAACTACACCCCCCAAGGAACGTATCTAGATGCATAGTGAGCACTTTGAACCCCCAGGTGCTTCACAAATTGATCCGTAAAAATGAAAAAATAAATTTTTTGTGGAAACAAAGTACTTTTTCATTTTTACGGATCAATTTGTGAAGCACTTGGGGGTTCAAAGTGCTCACTATGCATCTAAATAAGTTCCTTGGGGGGTCTAGTTTCCAAAATGGGGTCACTTGTGAGGGAGCTCCAATGTTTAGGCACACAGGGGCTCTCCAAACGCGACATGGTGTCCGCTAACAATTTGAATAAAAATCAGCTCAAATTGTAACCATGTTGTGTTTAGTGAGCCCCTGTGTGCCTAAACATTGGGGCTCCCCCACAAGTGACCACATTTTGGAAACTAGACCCCCCAGGGAACGTATCTAGATGCATAGTGAGCACTTTGAACCCCCAGGTGCTTCACAAATTCATCCATAAAAATGAAAAAGCACTTTTTTTTCCACAAAAATTTTCTTTTTTCATTATTATGCATCAATTTGTGAAGCACCTGGGGGTTAAAAATGCTCACTATGCATCTAGATACGTTCCCTTGGGGGTCTAGTTTCCAAAATGGGTCACTTGTGGGGGAGCTCCAATGTGGAGACGCACAGGGGCTCTCCAAACGTGACATGGTGTCCGCTAACAATTTGAATGCAAAATGAGCTCAAACTGTAAGTGGACACCATGTTGCATTTGGAGAGCCCCTGTGCGTCTCCACATTGGAGCTCCCCCACAAGTGACCCCATTTTGGAAACTAGACCGCCAAGGGAACGTATCTAGATGCATAGTGAGAACTTTCAACCCCCAGGTGCTTCACAAATTAATCTGTAAAAATGAAAAAGTACTTTTTTTTCCGCAAAAATCTTTTTTTATCATTAATTTGTGAAGCACCTGGGGATTCAATATGCTCACTACCCATCTAGATATGTTCCCTGGGGGGTCTAGTTTCCAAAATGGGGTCACTTGTGGGGGAGCTCTAATGTTTAGGCACACAGGGGCTCTCCAAACGCGACATGGTGTCCGCTCACAATTTGAATAAAAATCAGCTCAAATTGTTAGCTGTCACCATGTCACGTTTGGAGAGCCCCTATGTGCCTAAACATTGGAGCTCCCCTACAAGTGACCCCATTTTGGAAACTAGACCCCCAGGGACCTTACCTAGATGGGTGGTGAGCATTTTGAACATCCCAGTGCTTCACAAATTAATCTTTAAAAATGGAAAAAGAAAATTTTAGTGGAAATAGAAGTACTTTTTCATTGTTACGGATGAATTTGTGAAGCACCTGGGGGTCAAAGTGCTCACTATGCATCTAAATAAGTTCCTTGGGGGGTCTAGTTTCCAAAATGTAGTCACTTGTGGGGGAGCTCCAATGTTTAGGCACACAGGGGCTCTCCAAACGCAACATGGTGACAGCTAACAATTTGAGCTGATTTTTATTCAAATTGTGAGCGGACACCATGTCGCGTTTGGAGAGCCCATGTGTGCCTAAACATTGGAGCTCCCCCACAAGTGACCCCATTTTGGAAACTAGACCCCCCAGGGAATATATCTAGATGGGTAGTGAGCATATTGAACCCCCAGGTGCTTCACAAATTAATGATAAAAAAAGATTTTTGCGGAAAAAAAGTACTTTTTCATTTTTACAGATTAATTTGTGAAGCACCTGGGGGTTGAAAGTTCTCACTATGCATCTAGATACGTTCCCTTGGGGGTCTAGTTTCCAAAATGGGGTCACTTGTGGGGGAGCTCCAATGTGGAGACGCACAGGGGCTCTCCAAATGCGACATGGTGTCCGCTTACAATTTGAGCTCATTTTGCATTCAAATTGTTAGCGGACACCATGTCACGTTTGGAGAGCCCCTGTGCGTCTCCACATTGGAGCTCCCCCACAAGTGACCCCATTTTGGAAACTAGACCCCCAAAGGAACGTATCTAGATGCATAGTGAGCACTTTCAACCACCAGGTGCTTCACAAATTGATCCATAATAATGAAAAAAGAAAATTTTTGTGGAAAAAAAAGTGCTTTTTCATTTTTATGGATGAATTTGTGAAGCACCTGGGGGTTCAAAGTGCTCACTATGCATCTAGATACGTTCCTTGGGGGGTCTAGTTTCCAAAATGGGGTCACTTGTGGGGGAGCCCCAATGTTTAGGCACACTGGGGCTCACTAAACACAACATGGTTACAGCTAACAATTTGAGCTGATTTTTATTCAAATTGTTAGCGGACACCATGTCGCGTTTGGAGAGCCCCTGTGTGCCTAAACATTGGAGCTTCCCCACAAGTGACCCCATTTTGGAAACTAGACCCCCCAGGGAACATATCTAGATGGGTAGTGAGCATATTGAACCCCCAGGTGCTTTACAAATTGATCTGTGAAAATGAAATAGTACTTTTTTTTTTCACAAAAATTTTCTTTTAGCCTAAATTTTTTCATTTTCACATGGCAACAGCATAAAATTCATCCTAAAATTTGTTGGGCAATTTCTCCTGAGTACACCGATACCTCATATGTGGTCATAAACCACTGTTTGGGCGCATGGCAGGGGTCAGAAGGGAAGGAGCGCAATTTCACTTTTTGAATGTAAAATTAGCTCCAAAAGTCAAATTGCGCTCCTTCACTTCTGAGCCCTGCCGTGCGCCCAAACAGTGGTTTATGACCACATATGAGGTATCGATGTACTCGGGAGAATTTGCACAACACATTTTAAGATCCATTTTATCCTGTTGCCCATGTGAAAATGAAAGAATTGAGGCTAAAAGTACATTTTTGATAAAAGAATTAAAATATCCATTTTTTGTTTCCACTTTGCTTTAGTTCCTGTGAAGCACCTGAAGGGTTAATAATCTTCTTGAATGTAGTTTTGAGTAGTTTGAGGGGTGCAGTTTTTGGAATGGTGTCACTTTTGGGTGTTTTCTGTCATGTAAACCCCTCAAAAGGACTTCAAATGGGATGTGGTCACTAAAAAAAATGGTTTTGTAAATTTTGGTTGAAAAATGAAAAATTGCTCATGAACTTTGAACCCTTATAACGTCCTAACAAAAAATTTTTTTTTTTCCAAAATTGTGCTGATGTGAAGTAGATATGTGGGAAATATTATTTAATAACTTTTTTCTGTCACATATCTATCTTGTTTATCAGAAAAAAAAATTTAAAATGTGAAAATTGTGAAATTTTCAAAATTTTTGCCATATTTTTGATTTTTTCACAAATAAACGCAAAAATTATCGACTTAAATTTAATACTAGCATGAAGCCCAATATGTCACGAAAAAACAATCTCAGAATCGCTAGGATCGGTTGAAGCGTTCCCGAGTTATAACCTCATAAAGGGACACTGGTCAGAATTGCAAAAAAGGCCAAGGTCTTTAGGGTCAAAATAGGCTGGGTCCTGAAGGGGTTAATCTGAATGGTAATGCAGTCTCTGATGGACATAAAGCAATACGTGGAATGAATACCACATGTCCTGCTGCTGAGCCGGTAATAACTTTAGCCTGGATCATGTTTTGAAACAATGCAGTTACAATGAGCCGAGTACCATTGCACAGACCTTTCCTGGTATTCAGGTTGCGTAACAGCATGACAATGGTGCCAACTTTAATTTTGAGATGATGTAGAGACATTCCAGTAGGTGTAAGTGAATGCAAAAATTCAGGTGGGTATTGTTCTGAATCATCACACTCCTCCGCATCAATAGAATCTTCACTCATATAGTCTGTACTCACCAATCAAGCAATCCATGACTTTCGAATTCACAAAATCGACGTCGTCATTCTTAGGACATAGGATAGTATGAGAAGCAGCAATATTGATACTCTCGTTGTTATTGACATCAATGTTAATGTTGTCTCCAAAGATCTCATGTATTAAAGACCCAGTGCACACCATATCTGGAGGAATTTCGATGACATCATCTCCAAGGTTATGTTCATTGGACAGGTCACCATTACCAAGTTTAAGCAACCAACTGCTGTATTCCGGATCAATAGAGCGCATGTTGTTAATAAGCGGAAGTGGATAGAAAAGTGGCCAATGTGTAGAATATTTTAAACAGCTCTCTACAATATCTGTTTTTGTGCCATGAGGAATGACAGGAAGACATTTTCGAAAGTCTCCTCCAAGTACAATTACTTTGGCTCCAAAAGGTGTCTTTTCTTTCTTGGTAACTTTTTTGGTCATAACATCTCGTAAGAGTCTTTCAATGACATGCAATGCATACATTGAGACCATTGTGCATTCATCTATAATAAAGAGTTCAGTCTTCTGCAAATCATAAGCTGCATCCGTGTCATTTTTTATCCTGGAAACCGATGTTTCATCCACAGGTATTGGTATTCCATAAAGAGAATGAATTGTTCTTCCTCCTTCAAGCATATTGGCTGCAATTCCTGTAGTGGCAGCAGGTGACACCATTTTTCCTTCTCCCCTTAGTTGATGTAGAAGTAGATGGTAAAGGTAAGTTTTTCCACTGCCACCAGGACCGTCAATGAAGAAGCACTTTGGTGTTGCAGTTGTGTCTTCTAATGCTTGAATAATAGCCTCATAAGCCAAAAGTTGTTCAGGATTGAGAGTTGCTTTCATCTCAGCAGCTGTTCTTAACTCATCCTCTTGATCAAATTGTTGTGGAAGTTGTTGTTTCCTGACAAGGCGTGGTAAATTAAATTCAGTATATTTTTTGCCATGACTTCTCAAAATTTCTTGGATATCTGTCATCGCATATCGTTCACAATTCACACACTCCTCCGTGTTTGAGTGATATTTATGGCAATAGTCTTGAATGAAGTGTTCTTTAAATTCAAGCCACAACTCCAGTGGATTAGCAGGAGGGCCAAAAATGCAAATGTAGGCAAACATATCACGTAGCTGTGCAGGCATGTTCAAAATGCAAGCATCAAGTAAGGTATTTCTCCACAAACTGTCATCAAATAATAAACCAAGAGCTAAGGCAGCGTCTTTGAAAGTTAGATGTGTAACTCCATGAACCGTTTTAATGCTGTCAAAACTGGTGGCACCTTTGACATGCAGCAACAACAACCGCAAATAGTAGCGTTCTTGGTCTCTGAGACTTACGGTATACATTCTTCCAATTACAGAAGCACCTCCTCGCTTTCTCTGTTGCCAAGAACCTTCTATCCAAACGTAGTGTTCTGGAATTTCACGATATAAATAAGTATGAGCAGTTGGGTCCTTCTCATTAAGCTCAAAATAGCCCATAAGAGTGGAATTGTTATGTAGCTTGTGTCTGATGTTGGCTATGGAGTCATCCTCATGAAAATAGAGTTGTTGAGAATGAGGCAGATGTACAGCCAGGCGAATAATACTATGAGATTGTTTGTGTATGGGATAAGCAAATATCTGCCAAGCTGCCTCAGGTGCACCAACATATCGGGAATCCATAAATTGATGTGTTTCATCATGTTGGATGCTTGTCTGGCAAATTTCGAGATTTGCTTTATCATGTCCTTTATATACATATTTAAATAAGTACTTGACACTTTGTATGGAACCACAAACTTCCACATTGATATGACACTTATATTTGAGTAGTAAGAAAGGATTATATGGAACTACCAACGAATTGTCAATCATGACAGAATGGTGTTCAAATGATGGTCCTGTATTTCGTCGATAAGTCGGATAGGCATCCTTTGCGATGACAGTCGAATCCTGAAAATCTTTGGGGAAACCTTTGCTACACTTCCCAAGATCCATACATGGTGAATTTGGCCTCAGTTCTCCACAGGGACCATGAATCATGTGTTGCATGACGATCTTATGAAGCTGAGGGTAGGTGATAGGATCTGGTATTTCAGCCCAAACAGTATTGTCAACTTCAATCTCTGTGCGTAATTTTGAGTTGGCATCCAAAAAAATCAAAATATGAGCATGAGGTAGACCACGTTTCTGAAACTCAATTACATGAACCATGGCGCAAACTTTTCCAAATAAGCCATTCTTAATGTCTTTTAACAGTGCTTCAAGTTTAATTCTGAAGACCCGTGCCACCAAATATGGTCTGTGTTCCACACGCTGCCATGGTTCCAAATTGTTAGTGATCTCACTCCATTTGGGATTACATGTCATGGTGACAAATAGATCTGGGCGACCAAATTTAGTGACTATAGCCATGGCATCTTGATATCGCTGTTGCATATTTCTGGGACTGCCTTCGAAAGATGATGGTACAATGACAGTTTTGCCAATGGGAATGCCTTTTTGAATGGATTTTTTGATGAGATGCTCTTGAAGTACACAGTAATCCTCGACTTTCAAATCTTCTTGGTGTTGACGTATAAAATTCAGTTGATTGGCCTCAATTTTCACATAAGCATCGACTAAATACTGCTGTGTCAATTTTCCACCATTCAAAATGGGATTAAACTGATTGCGGACAGACAGCACATAACAGTAATATTGGAGTTGTGTAACCCTGCGTTCACTTTTTCCTTGATGCTTCAGTCCATCATGCCACCCTTGTTCTCCGTAAGGGAAAAATAAAGGATAGAGTAACGCATCCAAGTTACTATGAAGAATGTTGACCTGTTGTGTCTTTGGAGCCAAAGGATTTTGTGGATCGGGTTTTAAATGGATTAATATATCTCGGTTGAATGGTGGCTCCCCATTGTCATTTTCAAATACAACAGCTACTTCGTTGACAGTAGGATTGTTATAGCGTCGAGGGTCTTGACTGCGGTCTTGTTTAAGTGCCATCGTAATATTTGGCATGACAGTGCCATTTCTTTCAGCCTTTTGTTCTTCTTCCCGTTCCACGTCACGGAGCATTTTGTATGAAGCTACAAAAGGATTGATGTTTTCTAATTGAAGAGCAATAATACTCATTAAAGTTGGATGGCATTGTAAATTTGGTTGACATTGCAAACGTTGTTCGTTGGCAGTAGCAGTATCCAATATGTAAAGTTGAGCATTCGTTGGAACTTGATCATCTGCTGGATGTAGTGTGCCAGTGCGATGGTAGATTTGGCTATGTATGCGGAAACAGTAAGGGCCATGTCCAGGTGGTGGAGAAATATTGGCACCCATGGAGGCGAAAGCAAAAGAGCTGTTGATGGCTCGGATGTTGTCCATGAGATTACGACTGTACTCACTTTCTCCTTTGAGTAAACGCTTGAATACCTCAGGGTATTCAGGGATGGGTATCCGGACCTTGCCCTAGTGACAGCAGAGTGTATAATTTTGATCGCATGGCATCTCAGCATGAAAATGTAGTGCCTCACAATATTGACATGTATATGTCATTGGACCACAGCTGTGCTCTACAATGGAAGTGTCATCATCGGTAAAACCGATGGGATGTATAAGGACAGTAGAAGGTAACAAAATATTATATTTTTTGTGTAGGCCAACATATATCAGACATTGCACTGCTTCAGGTTCCACACATTCGATGAATGAGGATGTAGATGGTATATTAAGCTCAGGCTCTCTGAATGTAGAGGTGGAAGCAGTCTGTGCGCGTCGTCGGTGTTGTGCCGCAGCAGAATTGTGTAAGCGGAGTTGTTTGGACTTAGGAGACTCCACACTGATACATGCTTTGAAAGCAGTTTGAACTTTCTTGCTGTGAGCCTGTTTGTCATATTTCGTCTCGGCAGCACAGTGTTTTCGTTTCCGTGCACACTTGGCCAGTGGTAAATGATGTTCAGTATGCGGCAATTCAACGGCTGTTGAGGTGGAAGCGGTGAGATCGGGAGAAGGTGTGACTGGCTGCATTAACTTGGTCTTTCTGCGACGCTCCCAGGCTGCCAGAGCATTTTTTTTCAATCTCTGGCTTCTCTCTTCAGGAGACTCCTTGGACATGCGTTTGTAATATGCAGCCTTCCCTTTCTCCGATCGAATGCGTCTGTCTTCAGCAATCTCGGTGGTGCGCTTCTTACGCTTCGGTGTAGCCAATGCCGCTTTCTTGGCCACGTCATCAGATTTCATACAGTCAGAACTCACTCATGTTTCTGCGACACTCCCAGGCTGCCAGAGCTTTATTTATTAATCTCAGGCTTCTCTCTTCAGGAGACTCCTTGGCAATGCGTTTGTAATATGCAGCCTTGTTTTTCTCCAATTGAATGCGTCTGTCTTCAGCACTCTCCGTGCTGTGCTTCTTAGGCTTCGGTGCAGCCACAGGCGCTTTCTTGACCACGTCAGCAGATTTCTCAGAGCTCATGTTAGCAAGTGTAATCACAATACTATGCAATGTGAGGTAGAATATGTTTGTTAAGGAAGATATGAATAGTCAGATTATATACATGTACAATAGCATGATTTTTTTTTTTCTTTTTGTAGGAACAGTAAATGTTAATTTCTGTATATTTTTAAGTGGCAAAGAGTTACTTATAGGGAGTGTATGTACTTGTAAATAGAAATCAATCTGTATTACAACCAATTAAAAATAGACTTTAACGTCAGATGTATGACTAAGTAGCCGATGTAGTCCAAACTGTCAAGGTACCAATATAGTGCAGGTTTAGAAGGGGTTTATGTCCGACTGCCAGGACTATATTAAAGTAGGAACTTATAATGATATCAAAAAGGTGATTGAAGGAGTTAATGTCCCACCGGCACTCCCACAACAGACTAAGCAGTGTAAATTATATCCAAAATGGTGTGCAAGGGGTTAATGTAGCACTGTCAGTAGTAATGGACACTACAAAGGATGCACTTAATGCAGAAATGGTATATAAGGGGTTAACATGGCAGTGGCATTACAACTACACACTGTGTTATAGAAATAACACCAAAAAGGGAATATAAGGGGTTAATGTACCACTGCCAGTACTAATAGACACTAAAAAGTATGGAGTTAATGCTGAACTGGTATATAAGGGGTTAAGTTCGCAGTGGCATTACAACTACACACTGTGTAATAGAAATAACACCCAAGACTATAAAGGGTTAATATTCCTAATGTAAGTAGTACAATATATACAGTAATAATAATTTTGTCCCAAAAAAGATATGTTATCTGAATTTGTGGTGATAATGTACAGGAGCTTGCTTCCCGACGTCGCTGTGACAGGAAGCGTCAAAGCAGGAATGATGTCTGAGGTAAAAATTCAAAATTCGCGGTCTAAAATGGCGGCCGCGAAATTTGAATTCATAAAATGGCGGCTTTCGCGAGGCGCTATTCTGATTGCGCCTGACTTCCCATAGAGATACATGGAGGAATGAGGCGCGAATCTCATTGGTCGCGATGTATTTTTAAACATGGCGCCGTGAATCTGATTGGTCGGCGCTCAGCGGGGAGACCGGCGAGTTGGATGCCCAGCGCCTGGTTCTGTTTTCGGCCACGGCGCTGAGCTCAGGTCGGTGGCAGCGTGGAAGTCTGTAGCTCCGTCCTGCTTTGTTCTCATTGGTCAGCGCTGATGGCGGCGACCAATGAGAGTGGCGAAATGGGTATGGAGCTCAGCGGGGAAAGCGCTGAGTTCCATGCCCAGCGCCTGGTTCTGTTTTCGGCCACGGCGGTCGGCGGCACTGCGGTCGGCGCTTTGAGCGCCGAAGTCTGTAGCATGGGGGCGAAGACCTTCGGTGTTCGCCCAGCTACTGGCGGGGGCACCGGCGGAGGTCGGGCTCCTTGTGGGGAGCAGTGGTGGAGCTCGGGCTCCAGGCGGGGGTGACCGCTGCAGCTCGGGCTCCTGCCGGGGAGCAACGCCGAAGCTCGGGCTTGTAGCGAAGGGCACCGCCGGAGCTCGGGCTCCTGCCGGGGACCACCGCCGGAGGTCGGGCTTGTTGCGGGGGGCACCGCAGGAGCTCGGGCTCATGGCTGGGGGCACCGCCGGAGCTCGGGCTCGTGGCAGGGGGCACCGCCGGAGCTCGGGCTTGTTGCGGGGGTCCCCGCTCAGCTACTGGCGGGGGGCACCGGCGGAGGTCGGGCTCCTTGTGGGGAGCAGTGGTGGAGCTCGGGCTCCAAGCGGGGGAGACCGCTGCAGCTCGGGCTCCTGCCGGCAACCACCGCCGGAGGCACTGTGGAAGACATGGAGGCTATATGGTTTTTAAAAATGGCGCTGAATGTGAGGCGCTGTGCTCATTGGTTGTTGTGTGCTGGCGCCGACCAATGAGCATAGCGCCTCACTTCCCATAGAGATACATGGAGGAATGAGGCGCGAAGCTCATTGGTCGCGATGTATTTTTAAACATGGGGCCGTGATTCTGATTGGCGGCTGACTTCCCATAGAGATACATGGAGGAATGAGGCGCGAATCTCATTGGTCGCTGTATATTTTTAAACATGGCGCCGTGATTCTGATTGGCGCCTGACTTCCCATAGAGATACATGGAGGAATGAGGCGCTATTCTCATTGGTCGCTGTATATTTTTAAACATGGCGCCGTGATTCTGATTGGCGCCTGACTTCCCATAGAGATACATGGAGGAATGAGGCACTATTCTCATTGGTCGCGGTGTATTTTTAAACATGGCGCCGTGATTCTGATTGGCGCCTGACTTCCCATAGAGATACATGGAGGAATGAGGCGCTATTCTCATTGGTCGCTGTATATTTTTAAACATGGCGCCGTGATTCTGATTGGCGCCTGACTTCCCATAGAGATACATGGAGGAATGAGGTGCGAATCTCATTGGCCGCGATGTATTTTTAAACATGGCGCCGTGAATCTGATTGGTCGGCGCTTAGCGGGGAGACCGGCGAGTTGGATGCCCAGCGCCTGGTTCACGGCGCGCGGCTCAGGTGGGTGGCAGCGTGGAAGTCTGTAGCTCCGCCCTGCTTTGTTCTCATTGGTCGGCGCTGATGGCGGCGACCAATGAGAGTGGCGAAATGGATATGGAGCTCAGCGGCGGCACTGCGGTCGGCGCTTTGAGCGCCGAAGTCTGTAGCTGGGCGAAGACCTTCGGTGTTCGCTCAGCTACTGGCGGGGGGCACCGGCGGAGGTCGGGCTCCTTGTGGGGAGCAGTGGTGGAGCTCGGGCTCCAGGCGGGGGAGACCGCTGCAGCTCGGGCTCCTGCCGGGGAGCAACGCCGGAGCCTGGGCTTGTAGTGAAGGGCACCGCTGGAGCTCGGGCTCGTGGCTGGGGGCACTGCCGGAGCTCGGGCTTGTGGCGGGAGGCACCGCCGGAGCTCGGGCTTGTTGCGGGGGGGCCCCGCCGGAGCTCGGGCTCCTGCCAGGGACCACCGCTGGAGGTCGGGCTTGTTGCGGGGGGCACCGCAGGAGCTCGGGCTCCTGCCAGGGACCACCGCCGGAGGTCGGGTTTGTTGCGGGGGAGCTCTGGCGGGGTCGGAGGGGTGTAGGTGGGCAATGGCCGCTTCGCGGGCATTGGACTCGCAATGCCCGCTTCGCGGCATTGCTCGCCGGGGCATGAGACTCGCAATGCCCGCTACGCTGCAAAGTCTCGCAATGGCCGCTTCGCGGGCAGTGCTTCGTGGGTCGCGTGGCTGCTGCGCAGCCACGTCCACGACGACGGAAGTAGCGCCGAAACTTACGGAAGTGCGTTAGGGGAATATATAATAGATTGTTGTAATTGAATTGCCAACCTGTAGCTATGTGCTTTATCTTAGCTGAGTATCAAAATTATGGATAACCCATGCAGTTTTTTTTAAAAATATATTCATTTGAAGGAGTTGTCCGGGCTTTTAGTAACATTTATATGTGTATCTAGGCTGCAAAATGTCGACAGTTTGTAATTTGCACCCTATCAACATTTTGCAAGGTTACCTAGATAACACCTTCTTGCATCTGAATCACCAGCATCTACCCCTTACTAAAGGCGACTAAAGGCATGTTTGTTTTGGAGCTTGAGTGCAAATGTCACAACAGGTCATTATGCCCAGTCTCCTGCAAACAAACCTCTGACTTCTACAGACCTGCTCCCCCCCCAGACTTCAGCATAGCCAGCCACTCCCAGGCTCCTACAGGCCCACCCCCCAGTCTCAGCATGCCCCCCACCCAGACTCCTTCAAGCTCTCCCCAGTCCCAAGCATGTCCCCCCAGTTCCCAATACGATCATCCACTCCCACTGCACACACAGAGATCACCACCTCCATCCTCTACACAGTGAACCACAATTCTCAGCTGTGTGAAGTAGCTGAGTGATCTGGAAATTAAAGAGTTAAAAGAACTTTTTAATGAGGTTAAGAAGCCCAAATTTTATAAATGTAACTTACTACAATGACTAGTATTCTTTAACTCTTATCATTTACAGATTGCATAATTTAGAGCAAACGGTGACTACATTTTGAAAATATTTCATTTCTAATTATCATTATTGGATTTTTAATATTATAGGAGAAAGGTTAAAATTATGGAAATGTACATCATTCACCTCTTGCAGTGCTGATTTCTTTTGATAATGATTTCCATTTAGGTACAAGGTTATTTATACTGCACAAGTGATGCTAAATTTTGCATATTCTATTGATTGTTCAATGTTGGGAATTACAGGAATGTAAAAAAACACAAAGTTGCAGGATATGGTTTTCATATTCACCTTACTCTTAGGCAATGCTGGATGGATTTCATTTGGGGCCATTATTAACAGCATCTAGTCCGTCTAGTTCATATTTTTCCTGTATTTTAACAAATAAAATACCAGAAATATGTCCTTGTCTGGTAAAATGTAGAACAGCGATAACCCATGCAGTTTTTTTTAAAAATATATTCATTTGAAGGAGTTGTCCGGGCTTTTAGTAACATTTATATGTGTATCTAGGCTGCAAAATGTCGACAGTTTGTAATTTGCACCCTATCAACATTTTGCAAGGTTACCTAGATAACACCTTCTTGCATCTGAATCACCAGCATCTACCCCTTACTAAAGGCGACTAAAGGCATGTTTGTTTTGGAGCTTGAGTGCAAATGTCACAACAGGTCATTATGCCCAGTCCCTGCAAACAAACCTCTGACTTCTACAGACCTGCTCCCCCCCAGACTTCAGCATAGCCAGCCACTCCCAGGCTCCTACAGGCCCACCCCCCAGTCTCAGCATGCCCCCACCAGACTCCTTCAAGCTCTCCCCAGTCCCAAGCATGTCCCCCCAGTTCCCAATACGATCATCCACTCCCACTGCACACAGAGATCACCACCTCCTCCTCTGACACAGTGAACCAATTCTCAGCTGTGTGAAGTAGCTGAGTGATCTGGAAATTAAAGAGTTAAAAGAACTTTTTAATGAGGTTAAGAAGCCCAAATTTATAAATGTAACTTACTACAATGACTAGTATTCTTTAACTCTTATCATTTACAGATTGCATAATTTAGAGCAAACGGTGACTACATTTTGAAAATATTTTCATTTCTAATTATCATTATTGGATTTTTAATATTATAGGAGAAAGGTTAATAATTATGGAAATGTACATCATGTACCTCTTGCAGGCTGATTTCTTTTGATAATGATTTCCATTTAGGTACAAGGTTATTTATACTGCACAAGTGATGCTAAATTTTGCATATTCTATTGATTGTTCAATGTTGGGAATACAGGAATGTAAAAAAACCAAGTTGCAGGATATGGTTTTCATATTCACCTTACTCTTAGGCAATGCTGGATGGATTTCATTTGGGGCCATTATTAACAGCATCTAGTCCGTCTAGTTCATATTTTTCCTGTATTTTAACAAATAAAATACCAGAAATATGTCCTTGTCTGGTAAAATGTAGAACAGCGAAAAGAGAAATATGGATGCAATAAGCATGAAATGGGAGAAGCAATTTAAAGGTGATTACTAACACAGTCCTTTTTTATTTAGTTCCAATATAATGTGCTACAAATAGCTACAGAGAGCAAAACATTAGTATTAGAAATGTCAATGAATCATTTTACTTGTACGAGAAAAGGGTCAATATGAAGGCTCAGCTTGTGGCAGTGCAAACTATAAAGTTTAAATATTGGTATTTCCTTTATATGTTCTATAATGTCCAAGTAGCTTTAGGTCATGTTTTATAAGTATTCTGTCTGACCACGTCAGCTACAGAGCCAAGCCCTCAATAGACTGCCTTAGTTATTTAACCCCTGCAGCGGGTGTGTGGCAAACAAGTGGTCCGGTTGCCACAGTGGTATTGCCTCCCTCACAGGGGGTGATGTCATACCTGGAAGCAGGAGGAGGTCCCCATGCTAGGTAACACCCAGCATGCAACACAATTCCTGATTCCGTGCCAGAAGGGGGGCTCTGAACCTGACTTCAGGGGAGCTGTCCTGTTTCAGGCACAGAGGAGGAGTTAGTCAAAACGTCTGAGGAGAGGGAAGAGAGAGAAAGTGGAGTAAAGAGCTCTGGGGAGAGGAGCTGTGAGAGAGCTCATCCCGGATCGGAGCGCTGGAGAAAGGACGCCAGAGTTCTTGGTTGTGTGGGCACTGTACATCCCAGCACCCGAATCTGGAGGGCAGGAAGCTGCAAGTCTCCTGGCTAGACCGAACACCCGGCGGCACAGCAGCGTCCTGAGAGCCCAGAGCTGTCAATAGCTCGGTGGTACCCATGATAGGCTTGTACTGCCTGCCATACGGGTCAGAACCAACATGCAGGAAGAGGGCCGCAGCATAGCTACAGGCAGCAGGGACTCAAAAATAGAGCACAGCAGAAAGGCCTCCAATCCTACCTGGCGAGGGTGATCCCTGAATGCTTCCAGGCTGGCCGGACTCATTTTACAATCTGTAACCAGTGTCCCGGACTGCATTATCATCTACCAAGTAAAAGGTAAAGGAAAGTACAATCCCTGTGTCCTCTGGATATTTCCTGCGCCCTTTGTCCTGCACCCCAATGACCATCACCAGCTTAATAGAAAGTTCCACCAGTGCTGGGGACCCGCTCCACCTGTGGGGAACAATACCATTCTGCAGCATCGGTTATCCCTGGCTGAACAGCACAGGTGGCATCACAAACTTTCCCCTGTAAATATCCCGTTTACAGCGCGCCAAGGGCCTATGTAGAACTTGGCTGGCCTCCTCTGCTCTCTCTGTTCACCTGTGCTGTCATCGGGATACCCTCGCTCGACTACTGCTGCTTCTCTCTCTCTACAGTTCCTGGCTCCCTGGTATGTGACTGCGCAGATGCCCGGGAGACTAGAGTCTCCACGGTGTTCCGGTATTCTCTACTAGGCCTGGTGTTCTCCAGTAGATGCGGGCTCCGGTGTCCGGTGTGTTGCTCAGGGGTGAAACTAACGCTGTCTCCTCGATCCCCACTGTCCTTTCTCTCCTCCTTGCCTTCCGTCCCCACTCTTGGGCCTTGCAGGACTGATGGAGTGGCTGCTCGGAGTAACTGGCTCGGGCCTAACGCAGCTATCTCAGGTGATGTGTCTGGAGAATGTGATGTGAGTATATCAGGTAAGCGTCCGCGTTACCTTAGTCTCACTACAGGACTAGCAGATGTACCGATTGCAGGATCCTCTGATTCTCTGGCAATGGGTGTTTCTTCCTGACCTCTTTCGACTTCTTGCAGTTGATAGAAGTTGATAATTGGGACTATAATTGCTCCTTCATGTTGGGGCCAATCTTCTGGAAAGTCTCCAAGTATGGTGGATATTACTCTTTCATTTGGCTTTGGACATGGAGCTGGGGTTTCAAATGGTTCTGTCTCCTCTTCTGGAAAGTTTTGAAAGTCTTGGGTCCTCCATTCTTCTGGACATTTCTTTAGATGATCTCGGGATACCGTTTGGGTGGTTTTCCCTCCGTTTTTGCTTATGAGGTAAACTTTAGTATTATCCAAGTTGGAATTCAAAAGGTGTAAGGTTCTCTTTCCCATTGATCATCGAGTTTGTGTCTTCTTCCTTTTCTTTTTAAGACAGTACTTCCGGGTACTATTGGTTCTGCTGGTGCACTTTTGTTCTTGTCTTTTCCTGGACTTTTCTAAATTTTCTTCAACACAGGCTTGAACTTCTCTGTACTGGTCTAGCCGGTTGGTGTTCCAGTCATAGTTAGAAGTATCTGTTTTGGGTTCGACAATTCCTAGTTCCAGATCTACAGGTAATCTTCCTGTACGGGCTCTCATGAGATAGGCAGGTGTACAGTTTGTAGAGCTCACTGGAATGTGGTTATACATATCTAGTAGATCAGGCATTTTTACTGGCCATTGGTTTCTTTCTTCAAGAGGTAGTATCTTGAGCATGTCGATCACGATGTTGTTCATCTTTTCACATAACCAATTAGATTGGGGATGACATGGCGTAGTTCTTATCTTCTTATAACCATAATGATGACAAAACTCTTGAAAAATCTCTGCATTGAATGCTGAGCCTCTGTCTGGATGGACTGGAGTGCCGAGGTTAATGGCTGATGTCATAAAACTCAAGCAGCCACTTCCTGTTCCAGCCCCGATGGGACCGTCATGGAGGTGAGAGTCTCCAGGCATCCACAGCCAAATATTCGCTAATTAATACCGACATATGGAGATTACCTCCCTGAAACCACAGAGGACTCTCAGGAGAACCCCGGGGGAGCGAATGGACAGCTGGGTCTAGAGCATGGGGCGTGACACTGAGGATTGCGAGTGGGAGGAAGGTACTGACACCCCTCACAAGATGGCAGAGAACAGAAAAAGGAGGGAGAAGCAGCTGCAACCCCAGCATGAGAGACAGAGGGAATGGGAGGAGAATGAGGAGCTGCTCCCGCAACAACGAGAGAGCCAGCACTCATGGTCAGAGAGGAGCTTGCAGAGGGGGCAGACTACCCTAAATGTTTTGCTGCAATGGCAAAGGACCTCAAGAGACATCTATCAGAGGGCCTACAAAACACAGTTAGTGACAAAATACAGGCTACAATGGCGGAAATTAAAGAAGAGGTGGCACAGCATGATACTAGGTTACATGAGGCGGAACAGCGTCTCTCAGACGCCGAGTACAGAATTACCCAGCTGGAGCAAGAACTTTCAGAAGCTACAAAATTGTCACGGTGGGTGAGAGAAAAGATGGATGACCTTGAGAACCGATTCACGCAGAAATAACCTGCGGGTAGTTGAGCTCCCCGAAAGTATCTCCATTGCTCATCTCAACAACATATTTGAACAAGAACTTTCTACAGCCCTGGGGATCCAAAGGCTTTGCAAGGTGAAAAGGGCACATAGGGTTGGCCCACCACCAACCCCACAGGACCAGCCAGTCCCTAGAAGGGGAGGAAGCCCACGGGAGAGGGAAGCACCACAAAAACCACATCAGGCAATATCGAGGTACTTAGATTTCAAGGGCAAGGAAATCCTGCTACAAACATTTTGCAGCAGGAGACAACTGCTTCTCATTAGAGGGTTTAAAGTAGTTGTATTTAATGAATACTCGGCAGGTTTCTAAAAACTGAAACAATTCAATGAGATCTGTAGTCTCCTGCATAAACGCAGTCTCCATCTAGCTATTCCACCCCGCGACCCTCAAAGTGGCTGATGGTAAAAACTCCTCCCTCTTCTTTAAAAATGCTAGGGAAGCAATGAGGCACTTCACCATAAGCTCCAGGATTACACCACTAACCTGGGGAACAATGCCACTGATGTCATCAGCACCTGTTTCCTCAATAAAAAATTGTCTGTCCACTTGAGAGACCTGTCACCAACGGAGGAGTATTCCAGGATACAAGATGCCTCTTTGACAACAGATCCGAAAAGAAAGGTAGACATCCTTGGCCAGTATTATACTGATCTTTATAGGGCTCCTGAGGCAGAGGGAGGGAATGGATGTGAATGCCTGAGAAAAACTGGTGTTACCCCCTTAGAGGATGAAGATTTGGTGGCTCTGAATGCGAAGATTGGAGAGGGAGAGGTGATGGAAGTCATTAAACTCTTCCCTTGCTGTTAAAGCATGTAGTCATCACCAAATTGACCAAATTTAATAGGTTGTTTACGAGATTTATATGGAGAGGCAGACGACCCAGAATTAGGCTACGTACTCTAATGTCTCGAAATGTCTTGAATTTCCCTAATGTGCGGGGGTAGCCTGCCTCACTAGGCACTTGTATTGGATTAGAGGCACAAGCAAGTTTTCAGACTTTTCCCTGGAATCAGAGCTCTGCTCTCCATGGAGTCTGGTTTCTGTGATCCACGCATCCAGATCAAAGTTACCTCCCCTCATAAAGTCAACAGCAGTATTCAAAAATACAATAGCATCTTGGAAGGAGGTCCGAAAAAAGCTGCACCTTGCTTGGAGTGTCTCGAAATATCTGGATCCGTGGACACACCCGGCTTTCCCACTGAGTAGAGAAAATAAACATTTTATAGCCTGGCAGGAGAAGGGATAGATGTCGGTACGTGATCTTTTTCACAAACTGGAAATTAGATGGTTAACAGGGAGGGAACAACTAGACAGGCTAATGCTGCCGGATTCACAGGTGCTTGAGTATCGCCAGCTGAGACACTATATTATGAATGCCCTGGTAAACGTCGAGGCGGAATTTGTATAAAATGAGTGAGATTCCTTACTGGCTATATACACATCTGCAGTAAACATTTCATCTATGTATATTGTCTTGAGGGAACGTCTGCTCCCGGGGAGAGCACCCAAACTGTTTGGGGTATGGGAACGTCAACTGCAGGACTCAGAGTTGGAGGACAAAATTAGGTCAGGTTGGAAAACACTACGTGAAAATATAGTGAATGAGAGATGGAGGGACTCATATTTTAGGATAATCCACTGGGGTTCAATCTCCCACCACTTGATAACAGACCAGACAGACTGAATCACTGCTCAAAATGCATGATTACAAACACCGACTTGCTACATGGGTTATGGGACTGTCTAGATATCAGACAAGTATGACTGAAAGTAAGACAGATTGTGACAGCAGTGGTGGAAAAGGACATTCCATTAGACCCTTCAATATAGCTATTTCATGATGTGAGACGAATACAACTGGGGAAGGAGGATTCTTATATATTTCATATATTGGCAATGGCTATGAAAAGGTTGATCTTGAGAAACTGGTTGACGACATCTGCCCCCCGGCCTCAGGATGTGATACATGAGGTGAGGAGAGTGATGACATGGGAAAAGATGGAGGTAGAGAGGGACAAAGATAAAGAGACGTTTTTTCTGAAATGGAAGAAATTTATATCTACACAACGTTCAGACGACGCCATCAAAGGAATTGTCTTTCCTTTCCGTGATTCTAGCTGGTATCAGTTGGAAAATCTTCAAGGGACTCTGGGCAAATTATTATTATCATTATTAATAATATTATTGTTACTATGATGCTACCCAAACAGGGTACTTGGAGGGAAAAGATCCTGATTGGGATTCAGCCAAAGCGATATTTAGGATAATAACACCTGATAAGGATCTGTAGACTAAAGGAATGATTGTTGTATATTGGACCACAGCACGCAGGGGAGGGGGGGAGGTTTCTTGACTGTTTAAATTTATTCAGAAGTAAACGATTTGTTACTTTGTTTTTGATATATGCCAATAAATATATTTTGGGGGAAAAAAAACTCAAGCAGCGAACTTTGGTGTTATTCCAGCTTAAATGAAGGACATAGCAGCAATCTATCACTGTGAGGTCAGAAACCTAACCCATCTCCAGGGTGCCTTCCTGAAATCTGCAACGACCACTGCGTGGCACAGGTTTTAGTCTTTCCTATTTTAATTCCTTTTATTTTAATAACTGTTTTATGCACATATGTAAATTGTCTTTTATAACATATTTTTATATCTTTATGTAAACACTGCCAACATTTGGAGTAAAAATGTAATATTACCAGCTTCGTTCCTTACGTTCTATGAGCAAGCGACACGCACCTCCCACTATTTCACGTTACCAAACATATGTCCGATCCACCTAAAGAGGTCGCTGGTGGCAGCATACTTTATGTATTTATGTGTTATTGACGCTTGAGGATGGCTGGATTGAGGTTTAAAATTGGGTTTTTGCAACAGCTATTTCTGTGTGATATATGTAATAACTGATGGCTACCCACTGTCAAAGTTGGGGCAGAATCCATTATGCTTTGGGGCTGTGTGGCCAATGACGGCAACGGGAATCTTGTTACAGTTGAGGGTCGCATGGATTCCACTCAGTATCAGCAGATTCTTGAGAATAATGTTCAAGAATCAGTGTCAAAGTTGAAGTTAGGCCGGGGATGGATCTTTCAGCAAGACAATGATCCAAAACACCGCTCCAAATCTACTCAGGTATTCATGCAGAGGAACAATTACAATGTTCTGGAATGGCCATCCCAGTCCCCAGACCTGAATATCATTGAACATCTGTGGGATGTTTTGAAGTGGGCTGTCCATGCTCAGCGACCATCAAACTTAACTGAACTGGAATTGTTTTGTAAAGAGGAATGGTCAAAAATACCTTCATCCAGGATCCAGGAACTCATTAACAGCTACAGGAAGCGACTAGAGGCTGTTATTTTTGCAAAAGGTGTATCTGCTAAATATTAATGTCACTTTTCTGTTGAGGTGCCCATACTTTTGCACCTGTCAAATTTTGAAATAATGCATATTTCACATTTTCGGTTAGTACAATAAACCTCATTTCAATCCTGAAATATTACTGTGTCCATCAGTTTTTACACATATCACACTGAAATAGCTGTTGCAAAAAAACAATTTTAAACAAGCAAAAAAGAGTCAGATTAAGAGGGGTGCCCAATCTTTTTCATATGACTGTATGTTCCTAGCAGGAACTGGTGGTATATACACATCCCGTTATATCACGTGCCACAATAGACAACATAAATTAGAGCAGCTGCACTCCTTTGCTTATCCTCTGTCAATATCGTGTTTGGCCAGCAGGATAAGAGGGCACCAGAGAGCTGTAGGCCCTGACTAAGTTTCCTGACAAATTGGTGGCAGTGGCAGAGCAGTGAGATCATAGAGCATAGAGGTAGATGGTAGCAGGCATGAGGACCCTGAGGAACATGGTACCATGCAGCTTGCCAGTGTCACGATGGCCTATGACATGGCAGGTGGTAGCTGCCCCATAGTAAGGGCTGGTTCTGAGGCATCACAGCATGATGGGCCTCATGGTGGAGGAGATCTCAGCCATACCAAGCCACGAGCTGGCATCGCTGATAGTCCCCTCAAGGTTGTAGAACTTGTTGCTCTGGGAGATGGCAGCAGGCCTGGCAGCCACAAGCGCAGTGGTTATGTGCTACCTGCCAGGGTCACAACAGACTGTGACATGGCGGGTGCTAGCTGCTCCACCCTTAGCATTGATCCCAAGGGATCACCAGAAGAGGGAAATATGTTTTCCCCAACGGGCATGAGGATGGGAACCCGAAGCCCATAATCTGTCCATGCTCACTACCTGTCCAGGTGATGGAGGAGCAGCCTCCATAGCCTGTCAGAGTAGTAAACTTATTCCCCAGTGATCCTAGATGATGGGGAGATCAGGCCCATTATTTATCTGATTGCATGGAAGATGGGCATCCCTGCCATTTAGGACCATGGGAAAGAGGTACCCCTGGCTTATTTGGATGGGACTGTGGTATGCTTATTCTGTTAGGGAGATGGGAGAGCAACCCCCCTCACCTGTCAGAAAGGCGGTATAGCAGTCCTGAAAGCCTGGCAAGTTAAGGGACAGTTTCAGTTCACAGCTTATCAGGGTGATGGAAAAGCTGTGTCACTGGCCAGTCAGGCCAATCAGAAGGTGGAGTTATCCCTCGGGGAGATGGCCTTCCGAGGCGCTCTCACCTGCAGCCTGAGTACAGTAAATGCAGGGTCTGCACCGCATTCTGGGCCCTCAACCTTCAGAGTGATAACCAGACCACCTGCTGACCCAGAACAGGTCCAAGATGGTTCCTGTGAAGTCAGGACTTCCATGCCACTTCTGGCTATCCCTAGCCAGGGGTTTCAGATTGTCATCCTAGCAAATAACAGTCCTGAGGTGCTGAAAGGCCTTTCAGAGACCCCATCTCTGAGCCAGAATTGGGAAGGTCCTGTAGGACCCAGGCAGCGTAAGGAAATGCTCAGCTGTGCATGTCAGAAGGCCCAGAGGTCCTACCTCTGTAGCACAGTCTAAAAGGAGGAGGTATCAGGAAAATATGAATTATTTTCATTGTTTCAAAAAACAGCCAGAGGAAGTTTACTCCTCTGTCCACTTTTCGTTCGTAAGGGAGCTACATAGATCTTCTTGCTTTAGCCCAACCAAGTATTTTTATGACTAGCCATAAAACCTCTAGCTAAGAAGAACTCAACCAGTCTAAACTGATTTAGTCCTTAATGAATCCCTTTGTCTGAAGTTAGAAACTGTTTATGTTAAATTTAATAAGACATGTTCATGTCACAATGCCATAAATCGTATTTTTGGAATGTTTACCTTTTTCGGATTTAATGCTATATCTTGATATGTCCGGAAACGGATCAGAAACCTGGGAAATTAGTTCTGACCTTCCGAACATCATAGACATATCATGTTTGGTATCAAACATCATGTAAATTAGCGAGGGTAAACATGATGTCCATATTTTTGACTTGGGAGCGTCCCAGCCGAAGATATGGAAAAATGGATGTTTTGATAACTTTGAGGCAGGCCATCTGCAAAGTTATCAAAACTTTTAAAACCTTGAAAAAAATTCATATTTTTCTGACATTAATAAAAGAAATTTGGCAAACTTCGCTTTGTTCAAGAAAAGGTTTGAAACTTTAAATCGGCCCTAAAACTTTCCATTTTCAGGCCAAAAGAACTCTGCTAACCTATAGATTGAAAAAAACTCACCAGAAACAACCATTAACCAATACAAATTCAAATGCATAAATCACCGAAATATAAGGATATTATAGAGTTCTAATTATTTACTATGCTCAAGCTCGTAAACTCATAAAATACAATCATTTTATTTGGATAAGTTTAAAACGGTGACAATTTTATCACCAAAACCTAAACTGCATACTAAGTGTAGATATTATTATACAGTGTAGTAACTAACTCAGCTACCTAAACCCCACACACGAAACACAGAACTTATAAAATAATACTTATAATAATAGACAGAAAAAAAACACACAGATGTACAAAAGCAGTGATTTTGATAGACTGAATGAATGGCCACCTTAGTTATACAATTCAGTCATGTCCAAAGCCATTTTAGATGTTTCAGTCTTTTCTAAACTTCTGTCCAAGCTATCTTAGTTGTCATGTCTTGAAGATAGTACAACTTGTCCCTCAATGTAAATACCATAACAATAATATGTGAAATACCTATGTAAATCAAGGAAGCCCAATGCGTTTTTTCTCCTTAATGGAGATTCCTCAGGGTCTTATGAGTTTTAGAACAAAGTTATTGAACAAGCGGATAAAATGACTCATAAGTGTTGTCACAATCATTTCATGAATACATTGTACATTAGTAGGATACAGTAGTTCAGAGGTTCAATGACCTCTTAAGACAAATAACCCCTGTCTCATGTTTTCACTCCATGTAGGGATATTCAAACAAAGTAAGTAGATTCACCACAGTACAGGTGCCCCCCTTTACCCATAGTACAAGCAGTATTGTGAAAATATGTTCAAAGCAACCAACATACAAATTTTTTTTTCAATGTTGTCAGTATCCAAAACTGAAATCCAGTGCTATTACAGACACTATCACCACTACTTTTGGTAAATTTAAAAAAAAAGCTCCTAAATGGTAGAAAACGAACCCCACTTCAATAGCAGTATTGGATTAATTCAGATAAATGCACACAAGTTGTACCCTGTGAGCATAAAGACTTTGTGAGCACAATGTGAATCCAAGGGATATTATGCTTTCAGTCACCTTATAGCAAAAGGTACCTGATTCACACTGTTATTGATAATTAGCCATTCGTATCTCACAAAATTCAGGATACAGGTACAGCACCAAGTACTATGTCGTCTCTGAAAATATGAACAAGTACCAGCATTGTCATCTCTTATCTACAGGGTTTGCTACAAATGTGAGAAAAAAATGTTTACCGTATATACTCGCGTATAAGCCGAGTTTTTCAGCCCAAAAATTGGGCTGAAAAGTAGGCCCCTCGGCTTATACGCGAGTCAATACGGCCCCAGTGTATATAGCAGCCCCAGCGGTAGTATACAGCATCCCCAGTAATGCAGGGCCCCCCCAGCCTTGCTCCGGTCACCTGTAAAGCAAAATATACTTATCACTGTCCAGCTTTCCGCGCCCGCTCGCCGCTGCCGTCCGCGATCCTCCATCTTCATGCGTCTTCTTCCTGTTTCCTGTGTTCGTCGCAGCCAATGACGTCATTGCCGGCGCCGAACACAGGAAACAGGAAGAAGACGCATGAAGATGGAGGATCGCGGACGGCAGCGGCGAGCGGGCGCGGACAGCGGGACAGTGATAAGTATATTTTGCTTTACAGGTGACCGGAGCAAGGCTGGGGGGGCCCTGCATTACTGGGGATGCTGTATACTACCGCTGGGGCTGCTATACACTACCACTGGGGCTGCTATATACTACCACTGGGGCTGTATATACCTCTGGGGCCCTGTATACTACCACTGGGGCTGTATATACTACCACTGGGGCTGTATATACCACTGGGGCTCTATATACTGCTGGGGCCCTGTATACTACCACTGGGGCTGTATATACCACTGGGGCTGCTGTATACTACCGCTGGGGCTGCTATACACTACCACTGGGGCTGCTATATACTACCACTGGGGCTGCTATATACTACCACTGGGGCTGCTGTATAGTACCACTGGGGCTGCTGGGGATGCTATATACTACCACTGGGGCTGCTGTATACTACCACTGGGGCTGCTGTATACTACCACTGGGGAGGCCTGTATACTACCACTGGGGAGGCCTGTATACCATTGGGGGGGCCTGTATACCACACTGCTGGGGGCTGTATACCTGTGCTGAGGTCCACCCTCGGCTTATACACGAGTCAATAGGTTTTTCCAGATTTTTGGGGCAAAAGTAGGGGGGTCGGCTTATACACGGTTCGGCTTATACACGAGTATATACGGTAATTACCTTAGTTGCAGTAATCACAATTGCTCCATCTAATATGATGTCACTTGTCCACCTCCCCAGGCATGTAGATCTCCCCTACCTTGCCCCTCTTAAATAGGGCCCACGTTCATCCTTAGCTCAGTGAGCACTCCATGATAGGATGCATGACTTCCTGCCTGGGCTGTATTGCCAATATAAATATTGTAACATATCATTCATATGCTTTGATATGGTGTTGTCATTTAGCTAAGGGTGAAATGTATTGCAAATTTAAAAGGTAGGTATTTAAATCCATACAATATATTTTAATACTGGCTGAGGTATGGTCATTCACATAAACCCTTGTAATGTCTGTTGTCCACAAGTAAGTGTTTGCTTTGTGTATACAGGTAGGTAATGTTTAGTGATGGGCGAGTCCTAAATTACTCGGAATTGCTTGACTCTAGCGAGTCCGAGCCCGGGACTCGCTACTCGTTGCGAGTCTAGCGAGTCCAATGTTAATGAATGGGGAAGCGAGTAATAGCGAGTAATGTGCAACTTACAAATTGCAGATGTCTCTCGGAAGCTTCAGGCTCTATCTGCTAGGACTCGTTACTCTGCGAGTTTCCCAGCGTTTACTCGCACAGTAACCAGCCCAATGCAAATCAATGGCAATCCTAGTTTTGTCAGAGAATCTGACAAAACAAGGATTGACATTGTCTTGCATTGGACTCGCTACTGTGCCAGTGATAGCAGGGAAACTCGCAGAGTAAGAGCTGTCTGCTCTGTGCAGCTCCAGGGTCCTAGAGCCCGCCTGCTGCCTGATGTAGCAAAGCTGAGATTGTTCTCAGTCAGCTCATTCCCTGTGCATAGACATCTATATCTATGCACAGGGGATGTAGCAGAGAGGACATCGAGTTTTAGACTACGTCGGACGGAAGAGGACTTTTTTAATTAAAGATGGAGTCCCTAATGGCTTTTTTTTTAATTTGTGTTTTTTTTAACCCTTTATTGGAGATTCTTAGTGGCCAGGTCAAACCTGGCCTGACATTAAGAATCTCGGGCTTAATACCAGCTTGTATAACAAAGCTGGTATTAACCCCTTTATTACCCAGCGTGCCACCGCCACCAGGGCCGCTGGAAGAGTGGGGTTCAGCGCCAGAGGATGGCGCTTCAATGAACGCGCCATCTTCTGGGGCGGCTGCGGGCTGCAATTTGTAGCGGGGGTTGCCCAGAAAGCTTGGGTCTCCCTGCGCTGCGGATTCCAGCCCCCAGCTGCTTAGCTGTACCTGGCTAGACATAGAAATTGCGCGGAGCCCCACGCATTTTTTTTTAATTATTTCATGAAATTCATGAAATAATAAAAAAGAGGGCTCGCCTATATTCTTGTGTCCGGCAAGATACAAATAGGCACCTGGGGGTTGGGGGCAGCCCGTCGCTGCCTGCTGGATCCGGCTGGTTCCAGAAATACGGCGAAGCCTACGTCATTTTTTTTCTGAAAAATCAATAAAACAATCCTAAAAAAGGGACTGCATCTTTATTAACCCCTCACCCATGGTCCAGGGGTTAATAAAGATGCAGTCCCTTTTATTTACATTGTTTTATGGATTTGTCAGAAAAAAATTTGACGTGGGCTTCGCCGTATTTCTGGAACCAGCCGGATCCAGCAGGCAGCGACGGGCTGCCCCCAACCCCCAGGTGCCTATTTGTACCTGGCCAGACACAAGAATATATGGGAGCCCTTTTTTTTGTCTCTGACAAAACTAGGATTGCCATTGATTTGCATTGGACTCGTTACTGTGCGAGTAAACGCTGGGAAACTCGCAGAGTACCGAGTCCTGCGAGTCCCTTACTACTCGCAGAGTAACGAGTCCTAGCGAGTAGATTCGCCCATCCCTAGTAATGTTAATTTTAATGGGCTCTGTGATTTGTTGACTCAGAGATATCTGATCTTGATGTGTACATAATTGACCACTGTAATATTTGCTTTGAATATACAAATAGACAATGCGGTTATTGTAACTAAACCATGCATCCAAATATCTGGTGTTTACTTATAAGCACATCATCTACGAAAAATACACACATGATTGTCTTGACTACATTTGTTTACAATTGGTTCATCTAAGGCTCAGAAACTGGCCATTTCTGGATAATCGATAAGTCACATTTGTAAACATTAACTTTTATGCTTCTATTGTAAAAGTCCTAAGTTGCTAGAGGCTAACTCACGATTCTGAAGTGTGGCCAGCACAACACTCCGATGCTCGGGTGCCGTCGGTCATAGATTTACACTCTGCAGTCCCTGCAGTATCCTGTGTCCCGCGCGTCGTCCAGGCAGCCCTCCGGTACACACTTCCTTGTACTAAGGTACGTCACTTCCAGGATATTAAGATAGATGAAGCTGCACATGTTCGGTATATGTCCAATCCTTTATTCAGCCAGTGGGTAATTCACATGGTGAGGGTGGTGGGTGGGAGGGCAGGGGTGTGGCACAACGGCCATTTCACTACCGCAAGTGGAGTTTCAACGGGTACAATCCTCAGGGAGGGTAAATACTTAAATTTAATTTAAATGATTGTACCCGTTGAAGCTCCACTTGCGGTAGCGAAACGGCGTTGTACCACCCCCTCCGTCCTCCCACCTATCCCCCTCACCATGTGAATTACCCATTGGCTGAATAAAGGATTAGGCATATACCGAAGGTTTGCGGCTTCATCTATCTTAATGCACTAAGTTGGTAGAGGCATGATGATGACAGAAGCTAATTTGTGGAGACTACTCAGGAGCTCTCTGTCAATTACTAGATAAATGATGAATCATAACTACTTGATGAAGTAGTTTTTGAACCTGTATCCTTTTTTAGATATCCAGATCCAGGATTGAGATTTCCCAGGAAGCTCTATTGGTACCTTTACACGCCGCTACAACAGGATGCATACAACCCGCTACAGGCTACAAATGTAGCTTGTAGCGCCAATATCGCCTGTAGTAGCGGCGTGTGAAGACGGGACGACACAGCCGGCTACAGATACATCTGTATCCGTGCACTGCCCATAAACAGATGGCTACATCGCCGAGTGTAGCGAGCTGTATCGGCGTGTAAAGAACCCACAGAAGGGAACTCTGGACACCCAGCGATGTAGCTGCAATGTAGCTAAGGCGTCACCCAGGCTCCGTGTTACCGCGCCCCATCTGCGATCATTGGAGGAAGCTCCTGCGTTGCGATTGGTTGTCGCCGCATAGGGCGGCATATTTAAGGAGCTGACGAGTCACACTACACAATTGCTCGAGCGTCATGTATTAATCAGCCTCCTGCGATGCCTGCCCAATCATGGTATTATTGCTTTGTCCTATCAGCGTACGGAATTCTCGTAATCCACAATTGTAGCACGCCTATGTGCTGTCCCTGCTGCAACAGGTACGCCCATAGTAGCTGGTTGTAGCGGTGTGTAAATGACGTACGATGAGCTACAAATGGCTACTTGAGACACCCGGCGATGTAGCTAGCTGTAGATGTAGCGTAGCGTAGCGCACCTTGTGGCGGCGTGTAAAGAGGGTGCGTTTCCCGTTGGTAACCGTTCGGGCGTGCTCGTGCACGTGAAGTAGCCGTTGGTATCCATCCTGTTGTGGCGGCGTGTAAAGGTACCATATGTCTTCATCGTGGCTTCAACAATTGATGTTACAGACAGATATTGTATTAAATAATTCCTTGGTGATGTGATGTAAATAAATACATAACCTTGATGCGTTGATAATACAAATAGTGTACATAATATATTGTTTCTTTACTAATTAGGGTATGTGCCCACAAGACGTTTTTGCTGCATTTTTGCTGTGGTTTCTGCATGCAGTTTACCACTGGTGTTATCGTAATTTATGCTAATTTGTTACTGCGGTTTGGTTTCCCAGCAAAACCAAGGTGTTTCACAGAAACGCTGTGCCCACACATTGGTTTTGCAAGTGTCAAGAACTGTCAAACCCCTGCGGTTTTGGTGCGGATGGGAGAGAATTGACGTGTTCTATTTTTCCTGCGTATTTGCTGCAGTCAATGGAAAAAACGCATGAAAAAATGTAGCATCAAAAATGCAGCAAAAACACAGTAAAACACACAAAAATCGTGCAAAAAATGCGATAAAAATGCAGGACCTGAACGCAGCAAATCTCCTGGCAAGGACTCTAGGATCCTTGAAAGCAGTTCCGGTTTTGCTGCGTTCAGAACTGCTTAAAAAACGTCCTGTGGGCACATACCCTTACTGAACCTTCTGCATATCCTGCCTACTACGCCAAATGTTTTGCCAATATTTTTGACAAACAGTCTCAGATATGACTTTAAAGAAGGTAACCAAGTAATTTTATTAAAAAGGCTAAAATACAATACAAGATTAAATAAACAGTATGCAATTGCATACACTATTTGTATAATTAAGATAGAAAGGTTATGTATTTCCGTCATCTCTTCACTATTCAATAATCTAAAATTACATTTTTGCTCATTCACTAGCCCCAATGTACAGGCATCCATCTCTGACCTCAGTACTGAAGTATCTGGACACTTATTACTAAGAAAAAATTGACAAAATCCAACCCAGTATCATGAACCCCACACCTTGTGTTTGATGCATTAATCATCAATTTTTACTCAAAATCGGAGACTGCTCTGATTTTGGGCACAGCAGACCAAATCAGACTGAATCAAATCTGACACAATCCGCGGCAAATAACATGGGGGCCTATGGAGCACGGGTCCAGTAAAACATTGGATTGTTTCCCGGACCCGATTTTAGTGTACTGAACATGCTCAGTACACTAAAACTGCTCTGTTCCCCTTTAATTTCACTTCCGCAATGTATATACATACAGTACATTGAGGAAGTGAAATCAACTAACAATGGGTTAAAAAAAAAAAACATCCTTACCTCCCCGGCGTGTGTCCGCTCCGTCTAACTCCGGGGGCTTAAGGACCTGGCTGGGCGGGGCTACCTGATCAGCTGATCGGTCACATGATCGGTTTTGGCGGGTGGGCTATTTAAACCGCTCAGATGATGCTGTCATGTGACCCATCAGCTAATTAGGTAGCCCCACCCCACCAGGTCCTTAACCCCTGGGAGCTAGACATTGCGGGACACACGTCGCAGAGGTGAGGATGATTTTTTTTTTCTTTTTAACATTTGCTTCACTCCCGCAATGTATGTATATACATTGCGGGAGTGAAAGTGCCCCGCTTGCCTGCACTTTACAGGCTTGGGCTTTCTATTCCCGGATCCGTGAAAACCACGGACCCAAACACAGAAATGGCATCCAGAGGTCACCTCCGATGCTGTCCTTTCCTGTCCGTGGGGTTTTGCGAGAAGTAGGATCCCAACGGACAGGAAAATAATGCTATGTGAAAGCAGCCTTACACTGATTTTAGGGCATTGTACAGTTTGTCAGCCCAAACAGAGTCAAGCATATAATCTATCAGGGAAAAGAGCCCCTATAAAAATGTTATAATTAGGTTTCTAATCACTATCTCAAGTCTGCAGATTTAAACAAATAGGTCAGGTTTAAACAAATATGCTAATTAGAGTCCTTGGTGCAACTTTTGTGTGGTCAAGAAGCTCAGTGAAGTACTAAGTGAACTGGTTTTGGATACCCATCTTCTTCACTGAAGATTGACAGCACCGGCTTGCCTGGAGCAAGCGCTATCTATAGATGTAAATGCTTAGAGCCAATATTAACAACCATGCAGCTCAAATGTACTGGAAGATTGGTGTCAACAGTTACAAAGAAAAGTTGCACATATCTAAACCCAAACTAAATAATCTAAACCAAGGCCATTGATCTTTGACTTTGGTGTAAGCTATATACATGCAGCCAGTGCCGGGACAAGGCATTTTGGTGCCCTAGGCAGGTAAGGCAAACGGCGCCCCCCCCCACCCCCAAAATATGTCTGGGAATAAAAATGTCAGCATACTTTGAAAATAAATTTAATTTAAAGGGGACCTATAAAAGGTTCGTCCAACCACACTACAGAGACATACTGATAGGTTGTTTACATTGTGAGCCCCAATGGGGACAGTGTTCATGATGTATGTAAAGTGCTGTGTAGTTCATAGTGTAATATAAATGCAAAAAGTATTATTCTTAATATTATGTCACAATACCAGGATCTGAGGATCTTCTATTTCGAGGTCAGGGACTCTCTGATGCCATGTTGCTGCTTGTCTCGCTGTTGTCCTCTTTTGAAACTGCAGTGCGGTGGACAAGAGAGCATTAACTGGTTAATAACAAGAAGTATGGAGTGTGTACTGAGCCATAAACCCTCCCCTTACCATGAAGTATGGAGCGTACTAACTGAGCCATAAACCTCCTCATACCATGTCCAGCAGACATTGTAGGATTACTACCCGTATATACTCGTGTATAAGCCGACCTATGTATAAGTCGACCCCCCTACTTTTGCCCCCAAAACCTGGGAAAACCTATTGACTCGAGTATAAGCCGAGGGTGGACCCCAACACAGGTATACAGCCCCCATCAGTGTGGTATACAGCAGCCTCCCCAGTGGTATATACAGACCCCAGGGGTAATAATGCAGCCCCAGGGTTATACAGCAGCCCCAGGGGTAATACAGCAGCCCCAGGGGTAATACAGCAGCCCCAGGGGTTATACAGCAGCCCCAGGGGTTATACAGCAGCCCCAGGGGTAATACAGCAGCCCCAGTGGTAATACAGCAGCCCCAGGGGTAATACAGCAGCCCCAGTGGTAATACAGCAGCCCCAGGGGTAATACATCAGCCCCAGGGGTTATACAGCAGCCCCAGGGGTAATACAGCAGCCCCAGGGGTAATACAGCAGCCCCAGGGGTAATACAGCAGTCCCAGGGGTTATACAGCAGCCCCAGGGGTAATACAGCAGCCCCAGGGGTTATACAGCAGCCCCAGGGGTTATACAGCAGCCCCAGGGGTTATACAGCAGCCCCAGGGGTAATACAGCAGCCCCAGGGGTTATACAGCAGCCCCAGGGGTTATACAGCAGCCCCAGGGGTAATACAGCAGCCCCAGGGGTAATACAGCAGCCCCAGGGGTTATACAGCAGCCCCAGGGGTTATACAGCAGCCCCAGGGGTAATACAGCAACCCCAGTGGTAATACAGCAGCCCCAGGGGTAATACAGCAGCCCCAGTGGTAATACAGCAGCCCCAGGGGTAATACAGCAGCCCCAGGGGTTATACAGCAGCCCCAGGGGTTATACAGCAGCCCCAGTGGTAATACAGCAGCCCCAGGGGTAATACAGCAGCCCCAGGGGTTATACAGCAGCCCCAGGGGTTATACAGCAGCCCCAGGGGTTATACAGCAGCCCCAAGGGTAATACAGCAGCCCCAGGGGTTATACAGCAGCCCCAGTGGTGCTGTATACAGGGCCTAGTATGCGGGGGCTGGGGGGGAGGCGCGCGCCTTTGCACACTCACCGCGGCCTCCGTGCGTGCGTCTGATGTAAGGAGGAGAGGAGGGGCGGGCAGAGCTGCAGGACAGGAAGTCCCGTCCTCCATACTCTCTGGCCGGCGCGGGCGCCGACAGCCGGAACGGGGCTTCCCAGGGGGCGCGGGGCCCTCCAGGGGGTGCGGGCCCCCCCCAGGGGGCGGACAATGGGCCCCTCATGTGGAAAAAATGCGCCCTCCACAAGATGGCGCCCTAGGCGATCGCCTAGGGTCGCCTAGCTATCGTCCCGGCCCTGCGTGCAGCATGATATTAAAATATAATATACATAATAATAATTTGATGATTTGTGTGTGATTGACTGAAATACCTGCTCATTTTTTGCAGGTTCGACGCATCTTTTATTTCTCCAATTACAAGATCAATTTAAATAAAACATATTAATTAGGGTAAAATAGATTTACAGAAAGCTAATGCATCTGTATGCTTCCATCCATGTATGAATATGCAGGGGTGTAACTACAATATGTGCAGGGGTTGCAGTTGCACCCAGGCCCTGGAGCATAGGGGTCCCAAAAGTCCCTTTGGCCTATAGAAAAAGACTAATACTATTAAAGATTTGCAATAATTGGGGGCCCCATTGGAGCTTTCGCATTGGTGCCCAAGAGCTTCAAGTGACGCCACTGTAAATATGTCTGTATAAATGATAAAATTGTGCAACTTGCTCCCAAATTACTAAACATGTGTTTTATAAAGTGTCAACAATCAGCATAACGAGAGTGTGTAAGAAAGCTGGGGCTCCAGGAAGGTCTCTGTGAAATATTTGCACTTGAGAATTATTATTTTATAGAATAAAAATTATCCACAATTTAGCTAAACTTGTTTCAGTGGAAGACAGTAGCAGTAAAATATTTCACATGAAAATGATCAACATTAAAAACTCTGAAATCCTGATATGTCCCAGGTTTAATACAGAGTACGATACGGGTTAATATTTTAAGCTCATGTTTTGTTTAGTGCCGGCAGGCATAGCCATTTCTTATTTCACTCACAAATGCTGTATCTACATGTGCTCATGTGTGAATGCCAGTAACCATTTCAGATCTATTTTATAGGATAATAAATCTCTAGAGTACGGCTATGAAAATGGTTTGCATCACTAAGCACAACAACCACCACACATCACAATAGAAAAAAATGTTCTCCAGGAATAACAAGATGGTTCCTGGAAACATCTCATTATCTTTCCATATAAAAGAATGGCTGCAAAAGTTTTGCTTCAACAAGATGTTAATCTAGTTCACAACTAGAATACCGTATGCAGCTATTCAGAATTTTTCATGATTTTACTAAAGATAAGTATAAAAAAATAACCAAGGGTTACAGATTTTCAGGGGTTTTGCAAAGCTGGCAATGGTCTGTCATCCAACTATGTGGCTTCCCAAAAATTGCAAAACATCTCTAATAATATCTAAATAGATGTTATTTGTGACCAATAAAACAATAACTGACCTGCCTTATTATTTTTGCAGACCTTTATTAGGCATTTGATTTATGCATTGTTAGCTTTTATTACATTGAATTTTTCAAGTCTTAGGCTAGGGTCACATTTGGTTTGGTTTGGTTTTCAAAACCGGATCCGGTTCCGCAGCCACAGGCTGCAATAGAAAGACCGGATTGCACTTAATGCCATCCGGTTACCGCATCCGGTTTTGCAGCCTGTGGTAAAAATCATGCAGGTTGCATTTTTCGGAGCGGTTTAAAAACCGGATCCATTTTTTTAAATAATGGGCGCCTATGGAAATCGGATGCGGTACCGCAAGGTACATGAATGTATCTTGCGGTACCGGATCCAGTTGTTGTTGCCTCAATATTTTGACATTGCAGATTTGGATCCATTACTGGATCCACATCTGCAATGTGATGGGAAATGTTAAGGCACACGGTAAAACCGGATCCGGTAATGGATCCGGTTACCGGATTGTGCCTTCCAAATGTGACCCCAGCCTTACAGAGACGTCATGCTTATAGAAAAATGGCACAAAAAAAATGGAATACCCCAAGGGTCCCCAAACTGTAGCTCGAGAGTCACATGTAGCTTGCAGACCCTTGATGTACATTAGCACCAAGTCTAGCAAACAGCTATTGAGAGCATGGTCCCAGAGGTGGCTTTTGTGTGTAGTAGCCCCACACAGAAGAGCAGATTTGAATGGGGGTAAGGTAGGAAAACTTAGATCTTGATTTACTACCTTAGTGCGATTTCTGTGGTAAAGCTTTGGCTTTAATTACAGCAATAATGGGGGCTCTAGGTGTCACTATTGTGAGGGGTGTAGGGGTTGAATGTGGCTCACAACCTTCTGTCTGAGTGAAATGTGTCTCATGAGCCTCTCTCAGAGCTGAATATGACTCTCGAGGTCAGAACGGTTGGTAACCTCTGCCATACCCGCATCAGTCAAATTCCAACTCCCAGTACCACTGCCAATTTGATTGATTGAAACAACCCTAGAACTCCAGCATTACCTACATTATTTATCAGGCGCTAAAGGCATAATGGTAGTAAATGCAGGGGTTGCAATCACATTCAAGCCGTGGAGCTTAATGAAGACCAAAAGGTCCCTTTTGGCCAATGTGAAACAACTATTACTTTTGAATACCTGCGATAGTTGGGGGGTCCTCTTTTAGGAGATTTTGCATTGGGGCCCATGAATTTCAAGTTATGCTACTGCCAGGCACTGAACACTACATTTCTCATGTGTGGAAGCATGTGCCAAAATCACACCTAAGCATAAGACTAGTTTCTCCATACAGGAGGAGTCTTGAAGTGGTCATCACCAACAAAGGGTTTTGAATGATGTTAAATACATTTCAGTAAGTGTGTTCAATATTTTTCCCTGTGTCATTTCAAAATATTAAACCAAACTTAATTTATAGACATCTATTGTTTGATTTCTTTGCCTGTGGGGATGCGATGGGTTGTTATCGACATCCTGAGAATTTTATGTCACCTTTAGAAATATATATTTTTAGAAAATTGATGACATGTTCGTAAAATATTTCAGCAACTGCATTTAAGATACCGTATATACTCGTGTATAAGCCGAGTTTTTCAGCCCAAAAATTGGGCTGAAAAGTCCCCCTCTCGGCTTATACACGGGTCTATACAGTATGTGCTGTGTGGGGGCTGTGTCCGGGTGCTGGGGAGGCTGGAGGAGGCGGGGGGAGGCTCCTGACAGAGCGGCCCGTCATTAGATATGCACGGCTCCCCCCGCCCATCACAGCGGCAGGGGGAGCCGTGCATACAGCCCCCAGATGTTTACAGGCCCCCAGTGGGGTATACAGCAGGCCCCCAGTGGCACTCGCCCCCCCCCCCACACTGTGCAGAGCCCCCCCTCCTGATGCATTATGTTACCATCCAGCCGCGTCTTCATCACCGTCCTCCCGTCCATCCTCGGGCGCTGTGTTCGGCTCTCACGTGACCCGGCGCGATGACGTCATCCGACTGCGACCGGGTCACATGAGACTGGGAACGCAGCGCGCGAGGATGGACGGGAGGACCGGCGGTGATGAAGATGCGGCTGGATGGTAAGATAATGCATCGGGAGGGGGGGCTCTGCACAATGTGGGGGGGGGGGGGCGAGTGCCACTGGGGGCCTGCCTGTATATACCTCTGGGGCCTGCCTGTATATACCTCTGGGGCTGCTGCATTATATACCTCTGGGTCTGCTGCATTATATACCTCTGGGGGCTGCTGCATTATATACCTCTGGGGCCTGCCTGTATATACCTCTGGGGCTGCTGCATTATATACCTCTGGGGGCTGCTGCATTATATACCTCTGGGGCCTGCCTGTATATACCTCTGGGGCTGCTGCATTATATACCTCTGGGGGCTGCTGCATTATATACCTCTGGGGGCTGCTGCATTATATACCTCTGGGGCTGCTGCATTATATACCTCTGGGGCTGCTGCATTATATACCTCTGGGGCTGCTCCATTATATACCTCTGGGGCCTGCCTGTATATACCTCTGGGGCCTGCCTGTATATACCTCTGGGGCCTGCCTGTATATACCTCTGGGGCCTGCCTGTATACCTGTGCTGGGGTCCACCCTCCGCTTATACACGAGTCAATAGGTTTTCCCAGGTTTTGGGGGCAAAAGTAGGGGGTTGGCTTATACACGGTTCGGCTTATACACGAGTATATACGGTAACTATGTCATAAAACAAATAAAGAAATATCTACGTGAGAGTGCAGTGAGCATGCTCTGTATCATGATCAGAGGATGCTGTGCCGACAGAGGGAGGATGGAGGGGGATTGAATTATATGTGCTGTATTTTTTAATCCAAAAATAGTAATTGTTCTAATAGTGAGTACAAGAAACATATTCCAAATGGAACATGCAGTAGTGATAATGTTTCATTTAATTTAGCTATATTATATTGCAAATAAAAACAAAATATAATATTCCTTCCTTGTGGCCTAAATGTTTT
>JARQOC010000004.1:261437838-261452787 GCA_033576535.1 Allobates femoralis
TAGCCAAGTACCATTGCAGAAACCTTTCTTGGTGTTTAGGTTGCATAATAGCATTACAATGGTGCCAATTTTAAGTTGTAGATGATGTGATGGCATTCCTGATGATGTCAGTGAGTTTAAAAATTCCACTGGGTAGTTTTCACATTCATCAGTTTCATCAACATTGATAGAATCATCACTGGTATATACAGGATACTCGCCACTCAGTCGATCCATGACTTTAGAGTTGAAATAATCAACGTCATCATTTTTTGGACATAGTATGGCATGTGAAGCAGCAGTATTTATGCTTTCGTTGTTATTAACATCAATGCAAATATTGTCTCCAAAGATGTCGGTTACTATAGAGCCAGTGCAGAGCATGTCTTGAGGAATTTCAATGACATCATCTCCAAGATTGTATTCATTAGACAGCTCACCATTTCCCAGTTTAAGCAACCAACAGCTGTATTCAGGATCAGTGGAGTGCATGTTGTTGAACAGCGGCAGTCGAGTAAAAAGTTGCCAGTGTTGCGTAATATTTAATACAGCTATCTACAATATCTGTTCTTGTCCATGAGCGATGACGGGAAGGCATTGTCTAAAGTCTCCTCCAAGAACAATAACTTTAGCTCCAAACGGTGTTTTGTTTCTGAGCCACATTTTTTGTCATGATGCCCTGTAGAAGTCTATCGATCATATTCAATGCATGTTTTTGTACCATTGTGCACTCATCAATAATAAAAAGTTTATACTCTGCAAATGGTTCCCTGCATCTGTATCATTTTTAATCCTGGAAACGGATGTTTCATTGATAGGTATTGGTATGCCATACAGAGAGTGGATAGTTTGGCCTCCTTGTAGCAAGTTAGCCACTATTCCTGTAATGTCAGCAGGTGACACAATGTCTCCTTGTCCCCTTAGATAATGTATAAGTAGACGGTATAGGTAGGTTTTTCCACTGCCACCAGGACTGTCAATATATATTATCTATAAATAGATATTGTCTATGTCTTCCTCAGTCCCTAATTTAGACGGGCTATCAAGAATAATTAAGATGTGAGTGTGTGGGAGACCACGCTTTTGAAATTCAATGACATGACCATTGCGGTAACATTTCCAAATAATCCATTGCTAATGTCTTTTAAGAGGGATTCCAGTTTAATTTTAAAGAGGCGTGCAACCAAGTCAGGTCTGTGTTCAACACGCTGCCATGGTTCTAAATGTGTAGTAATTTCACTCAACTTTGGATTACATGTCATGGTGATACTTACTAACAATAGCCATAGCATCCTGGTAGCACTGTGGCATGTTTCTGGGACTACCCTCAAAAGAAGATGATAATATTACGTTTTTTCCAATTGGGATGCCCTTTTGAATAGATTTTTTGAGTAAATAATCTTGAAGTAGGCAGTAATCCTCCACTTTTAAATCTTTTTGGTGTTTTCGGATGTAATGTAAACGATTAGCCTCAATTTTGACATAAGCATCTACAAAGTATTGCTGTGTTAGCTTACCACCATTGAGGAGTGGATTAAAAAAATTTCAGACAGATAACATGTAGCAATAGTATTGGAGTTGTGTAATCTTGCGTGAACTCTTTCCTTGTTGCTTGAGTCCATCATGCCACCCTTGGTCTCCATAAGGGAAAAATATGGGATATAAGAGGGCATCCAAATTACTATGGAGAATGCTGATTTGCTGTGTTTTTGGAGCTAAAGGGTTGTGTGGATCCTTTTTTAAATTAATTAATATGTCTCTATTGAATGGCGGCTCACCATTGTCATTTTGAAAGACGACGGCGACTTCACTGACAGTCGGATTATTGTAACGTCATGGGTCTTGAGTATGATCTTGTTTAACCCCTTCCCGACTTATGACGTAGGAGGACGTCATGGGCGGGTAAGGGGTGTTTGATGTGAGCTCCGGCGCTGAGCTCACATCAAACAGCCGACATCTCAGCTGATGTGATCAGCTGAGTTGTCGGGCTAACAGCGCCGATCGGATCCGGGATCCGATCGGCGCTGTTAACCCCTTGGATCCCGCTGTCAATCACTGACAGCGGGATCCAAGGTGGCCGCAGCTGGGAACGCGCTGTTCCCCGCCTGCTTCGGAGATCCCGCAATAGTATCGCGGGATCACCAGCGCTCACATGACAGCCCAGGGTCCTGGCTAGACCATGGCGCAAAAAGTCCATTTTTGTTTTTTTTTTCAAACTTCTGAATTTGTTTTCAGCACCTAGATACCAATAAAGGTATTCATGTTGGGTGTCTACGAACTCGTACCGATCCGAGGCATCACCCCGTCGCATCGGTTTTACCATATAGTGAACATGACGACTAATATCCCCAAAAAACAAACGTGTCATTGCACTTTTTTTGCAATTTCACTGCATTTAGAATTTTTTTGCAATTTCCCTGTACACTATATGGTAAAATAAATTATTGCATATGAAAGTACAACTCGTCCCGCAAAAAAACAAGCCATCATATGTCTATATTGACGGAAAAATAAAAAAGTTATGGCTCTTGGAAGCAGGGGAGCAAAAAACGAAAATGAAAAACGAAAAATTCCCAGGTCATGAAGGGGTTAATAGCCATGGTGATGTTTGGATGACAGTTCTGTTTTGTAAAGCTTTAATATGTTCTTGTTGTTCCACATCACATAACATGTGATAAGCTGCCACAAAAGGATTGATAGCTTGTATTTGAAGGGCAATAATGTTCATCAATGTAGGATGACATTTTTGATTTTCTTTACATTGTAAGCGTTGTTCATTAGCGGTAGCGGTATCAAGAATGTAAAGTTGGGCAAATGCTGGGAGTTGGTCGTCAGACGGATGTAGTGTTCCCATTCAGTGAATTCTTTAGCATGTAGTGGAAGAGTAGGTCCTAACGGTGCAGTAGGGCTCTTGTGCAGACCAATGTATATAAGTCGTACGTGTGGTGGTGAGTGTGATAAAAATGTAGACGTCGAAGATGTAGGTTGTCGGCGTTGACGGCAAGCAGAGGCTGCTTGTGCTAATCTAATGGATTTAGACTTAGGGACTCGTGTGTGTAGCGTTGTCATTTATAAGCCTTTATGGTGGCAAGGCGATGTTCTTTTTCTTCAGGAGTCTCATCAGCACGGCGTTTTCTTTGACGTAGTGACAAAGTATTTTTTCGCTGTGTGTCAGTGGCATACTTTTTGAGTCATGTTGAGACTGGTAAGGGAGTATGAGAGCAGATTGTAGAGAGTGAGAGTGTTGGGGGTTATAACGCGGTAGAGAAGGGGTCCTGCAGTTATGAAGACAGAAAGGATGTGTATGTACGTATGTACAGGTGGCGTAAATCAGAAGGGTAAGTTGTAAAGCAGTGCTACAAGATAGAGCTTATATACGTGGGCTAGTTCACTGCGTCTTAATTATAGAAAGGTGTACTCAGCAGGAGTGAGGGCACTGAAGAGGTTAACTGAGGAGAATATAGAAGCAATAGGGTACAGACAGAGTTAAATGTTCACAGCGTCTTAGCTATACTCAGCAGGAGTGAGGGCACTGAAGAGGTTAACTGAGGAGAATATAGAAGCAATACAGTGCAGACGGAGTTAAATGTTCACAGCGTCTTAGATATACTCAGCAGAAGTGACGGCACTGAAGAGGTTAACTGAGGAGAATATAGAAGCAATACGGTGCAGACGGAGTTAAATTATGTTTACTGCTAATACTGCTTATATGCCGTGTCACTTGATGTAGTGGGTAAGGGGTAAGCCCCGGAAGTATAGTTGTTGATATTTAGGCAGTGTGAGGGTTAATAATCATTGGAGCGAGATCTTTATGTGCAGCTTGTTAGGTTTCCTGTCTTCCCAGCCCGGCCGGTGGGCGCGGCGTCTAATACCGTGACGCGCATGCTCGGGAGCCATAGCAACCTGACTTGGCTTCCCGGACGCGCGCATCATCAAGCGGTGACGCTGACGCACTTCCGGCGGGACGGCGTGGACCGGAAATGGCCGGACACGCGGGGAGACGGAGGGACAAGCTGCTACAGCTGTATACCGGCTATATAAACCAGCGGGAACAGTAGGCACACTACTCCCTGATGAAGATTCTTATTACACCACATTGAAACGTACGTTGGGGTCCGTACCCGGGGATCCATCCATCTGGGACTCTGCCCGCAGTGGTATGCATTAACTATCCCCTAGGGGATTTACTGCACTATTTGGCAGCAGGCAGTGGTGGTATGCCGAGTATACAATATGGATAGGTGGTTACTCTGTATTTCTGTCCTGATAGAGAATTATGTTAGGCTAATGATACTGGCATGATATTTTGCTGTTTACAGAAGTTTCCATCCCTTAATGTATTTGATCTCCACTGTGAATTTATTGCATCTTTTGTATACTGTTTCTTGCTGCCTTAAAAGTGTTTTTTGTAACCATACTACGCTGTGGAATAGGGAGATTATCCCTGCACCACCTGCTTCATAAAGTAATTTTATCCATCAGCCTAAGGCCACGTGCACACATAGAGTATTTGATTAGTTTTTTACCTCAGGATTTGTAGCCAAAACCAGGAGTGGATAATTAAATACAGAAGTGGTGCAGGTGTTTCTATTGGACCTTTTCTCTGATTGCTCCACTCCTGGTTTTGTCTACAAATCCTGAGGTAAAAAACTCATCAAATACTCAGTGTGTGCACGTGGCCTTATAGCCAGTGGGCGGAAATAAATATTTCAATTGCACATGACCCACTCTTGTCCTCTTCATTATATAATTGTCTATTGAATGTTACACAGATAGGTGGTGAAATCAACACTCACTTTCTGTGTTTATGGGTTACATGGAATTATTTGTATTGGCCAATGTATGTACCAAGAACTTCAGAAATAAAAAGATAAGATTTTTGAGTTTTTTGGAAAAAACGAAAGTTTTTAAACTTTTTTCTCATATACATATAGCTTGTTAGCAATTGTACGTCATTGGTAGTAGCTGAGTGCTGCAGAGAACTTTTTCTAGTTATTTGACCCAGCGTCCCTGCTAGCACCAGTTCACATTTAGTCTGTGAGTGCTGTGCAGTTTTTTTTTCTCTTTTTTGTATCATATGGAGATGCTGGCTCCATGCTGCAATTGCACCCTCATTGACCACAGGTGATCTAGGGTCGAGATGGAGTCTGCCCACTGAGAAGTGGGGGGTGGACAAGGAGGATAGGGATATCAGCGTAGGACTCATCGGACCTGAAGTCACTTTGTCGCAGTCGATGAGCAAACAGACATTGGCCAATGTATGTACCAAGAACTTCAGAAATAAAAAGATAAGATTTTTGAGTTTTTTGGAAAAAACGTAGGTTTTAAACTTTTTTTCTCATATACATATAGCTTGTTAGCAATTGTACGTCATTGGTAGTAGCTGAGTGCTGCAGAGAACTTTTTCTAGTTATTTGACCCAGCGTCCCTGCTAGCACCAGTTCACATTTAGTCTGTGAGTGCTGTGCAGTTTTTTTTCTCTTTTTTGTATCATATGGAGATGCTGGCTCCATGCTGCAATTGCACCCTCATTGACCACAGGTGATCTAGGGTCGAGATGGAGTCTGCCCACTGAGAAGTGGGGGGTGGACAAGGAGGATAGGGATATCAGCGTAGGACTCATCGGACCTGAAGTCACTTTGTCGCAGTCGATGAGCAAACAGACATTGGCCAATGTATGTACCAAGAACTTCAGAAATAAAAAGATAAGATTTTTGAGTTTTTTGGAAAAAACGAAAGTTTTTAAACTTTTTTCTCATATACATATAGCTTGTTAGCAATTGTACGTCATTGGTAGTAGCTGAGTGCTGCAGAGAACATTTTCTAGTTATTTCACAACATCTTAGATATACTGAGCAGGTGTGAGGGCACAGAAGAGGTTAACTGAGGAGAATATAGAAGCAATACGGTGCAGACAGAGTTAAATGTTCACAGCATCTTAGGTATACTCAGCAGGAGTGAGGGCACTGAAGAGGTTAACTGAGGAGACGGAGTAAGTGAAGAGAGCAGGAGACTTCCAGGACGCCATTTGGATCCAGTCCTCAGTGGCGGCGACATACTTCGTCCAAGATGGCGTCCGGGAAGTCTCGCAAGACTTTTCGGATGGCATCTGGGATCTTGCAAGAGTTCCCGGACGCCATTTTGAAGGAAACATGTCGCCTGGATGAAGGAGTGGAGACAACATGGTGGGGTCTGGGGTCGGCAGGGGAGCGAAGATCATCGGCTGGAGGCGGCGGGGAAGATGATGGGCCGGTGATAAGTATGGCTGCAGAGTGCATGGGGGTATGAGTGGGGGTAAGAGTGTGGAGGTGCTGAGCGAGGAGGGGGGCGCAAGGAGAGTGGAAGGGGGGGGACGTGTGTGTGTGGACGTGGCAACTGAGGGGGGGTGTGTGATGAAAAGTGTAGTGTCGGAGGGTGTGTGGAGGAGTGGGGAGTGTGACCGGAGTGTGTGTGGGCCGCAGCTTGTACCGATGGCGGGAGTGGGGCTTTGGAAGCCCCGCTCCCGGCAACGGGCGGCCATATTGGAGCACCCAGGGTGGGTGTACAGTCAACTTCAGTCAGGATGTGACGTACCATACCGTTACATCGTGACGGAGGTTGCGTTAGGGTTTTATTATAATAGATATGACAGGCAGTGGAACTGTAGGAAACTACTCCTGCTCCCGGTAGTACAATATGGATTATAGTGTAGGAACTGTGGTCTGTGGCCTCCTCAGAGCCTCGAGCCAGTAGCCCAAATTGACCATATAATATTCCGCCTCTGGTAATAAGGTATTTATTCTACAGTCAGAAAGATAAATTAATTTGAATTCAAGGTGAGGGAATCTGTCTTCTGCCCAATGGGACTTATAATTCTTCTGGATCAACACTGCAGAACAAATTATAACATAGTTATTAGTGATGATCGAGTACCAAGATATTCGATTTAGGATAATGTGGCGCCCCTGAGGCTTCAGTCACCACAGAGTTACTTCACCTTAGCAAAAGGTGTGGTACCCCATTCTTGGGTAAGAAGGGGACAACAATCAGAACACAGACACCCACATCCAACACTACACTCCCTGGGTAAGGGGATTCGGGCGGACCCTGTTTAGGTCCATTAGAACCATTGATGTACAGGATGTTCTGGCAACCCCGCCAGAGCCTGAACCAGCGCCCAAGAAAGCCAATGTGGAAAGAATAGTATTCTGGTGGGAAGGTCGAGGATGCGAGTTGATGGGTGGAGGCCCAGATGAGAGAAGCTCGAGTGAAAGTTGTGAGCTGGGAGGAGTATCTCAGCAGTTGAAAGCCCAGAGGAAGGCAGAGGAGAAAGAGCGACAGGTTCGTGGGAAGGCAATGGAGGAGAGGATCCTGGAGGCTAGAAGCCGGGTCTGTAAGACCAGGGTCGCGGACCGAGGATCACCGAGAGAGGGCGTTGTGGTCAGGTTCAACCTGGATCGAGGTTGGGGCTTGGTCTGGGGGAAGGGTGTGGTCTCGGAACTGTTTGCAACCCAACGGGACGTTGAATCTCATTTGACACAGGGTCACCCCAATCTAGACTTATATCCCGGAGACCGAGTGACCTTTACCTGCCTTCTAGGTGAACAGGGGTGGTATGCGCTAGATGTAAAGAGAATGCAGGATGAGGTGCAGCCCCCAACACCAGCAGAGGTGAGGCCAAAGGTGCCACACATCGCAGATGGCGTGTGTGATAATTACTTCTGCACCCTCAGTAGTACAGTGCCCGAAGACATAAGTCCCGACTGCAGCAAAAGACTCTACAGTCTTAGACTCGGTGAAAGCAAAAGAGCTTGCGATAATGACTCTGACCAAAACGAGGGTACAGGCAATGCAAACCCTTTTGTCGGCTATACGTGGTCTGTCTCATCGGCAGAGGCACAAGTGAGCAGGCTTAAGGAACTGCCTTGAGTGAGGAAATAGAAAACATGGCTGAAGAATTGTATATAGTTGTACTAGTTAACCGGGTTAGAGTAAGACTGATAGTCAATGTGTGTTAGAATAATGTGTCTTGAGTGAAATAAACCATGGACAATTGATCATAGACGATGAATGAGCAGAACTTTTTCATGTACATAGTTAGCACCAGGTGTGCTCCTTGTTGGTTTTGAAATCGAAATTCGAAATGTTCACTTTAGGACAGACCACAGAACAAAAACACGTTTGGCGTGGCTGAACTATGATCTAGCAAGGTGACCAGTGATGCCCTGTAGCTCGCCCAGAGCTTTACATTGGGGGCTTTATTGAACAGGCCCCACATATTGCACTTCAGACAGTGAGAGACGACCCAGAAAGGGATCATACTGTACCCAGTGGAACTCAAGTGAAAGTTTTATGTAGAGAAATGTTTATTTTATATTTTTATATTTATATGCACTGTTAAAGAAGAAAATGCCTCCCATTAAGGGAAGAAGAAGTTACCTGTTGAATGTTTTAAACTTTTGAAATGCATTTAAAAAAAAATCTTTTTGCATGTCTTATTTCCTGTCTGTTACCATCCAGCTCCAGCCCGCAGACGTGATGGTTTTTTATGAGGGGGGCATGTGGCGCCCCTGAGGCTTCAGTCACCACAAAGGTTCTGCACCTTAGCAAAAGGTGTGGTACCCCACTCTCAGGTAAGAAGGGGACAACGATCGGAACCCAGACATCCACATCCAACACTACACACCCTGGGTAAGGGCATTCAAGCGGACCCTGTTTAGGGAGCGCAACATCCCAGGTTGGAAGGAAGTTAATATAGGAGGAGCGGGTGAAGGAAGAGGACTAGAGGAGCACAAAGAAGTGAGAGCAGGAAGTTGAGCGAAAAAGAGATGGAAACGGATGGACATTGAAAAGAAAAAGGGAGAACAGTCGAGGAGAGCGACATGAGAGGATGTGTGGGAGAGATGTCCCAGGGACTGGAGCCGGTAGGAGCTCATCCCAGAACCGAGGACAGAGGGAAGGGAAAGAGGAGCGGTGAGGGGCTCTGGAAAGACTGAGAAGGTCCCAAAGGCACGGGAAGTGAAATTATCCACCTGTGGCACTCGAATCCAGTCCGACAGTGACCAGAGTTGGGTGGAGGGACCTGGGCCACAGAACGCAGAAGGGGGAACTGGACCCCAAATAGTGGAGTGACAGACAAGAACTCAGCTTAGAAAACCAGGGATAGGGGTCAACTTCATGTGCAACAACCCACACTTATTCACTGTAAAGGTTGTCATAGAGGGGGAGATGAACTGGGAAGACGTCACCAGCTAAACCCATAGCTGCTGGACCAGGACACTGAGTGTGAGGCATGGGGCAGGAGGGAGTGAGCCAGTGAAGAGAGATGACCCAGAGAAGAACCTAAGAAGGGGGTCCTGGTCGTTCATTCCCCAGCTTATCCGAGAGTTGGCTGGAGCCCTGTACCGGAGGATGCAGCACCCCGTGGATGGAACAACTGGAGACTTGAAATACCATGAGTAACAAACTTAAAGACAGCAAAGAGTTGTGTCCTCCAGTCATTTGTTGCGCCCTCGGTCCTGCAACCCACAGTATACTATAGCCAGCATAGACTGTGTAAACTGACCTGAGCCCTAGCTCTACCTGTGGAGAGCAGAACCCCCTCAGCTGCATTACCAACAGCCTTAAGGATCAGATTGCAGTGTCGGCCATCCATCCCCACTGCCGAAACCCACGGGTGGCGTCACTTTAATTCCCATACAATATTCCCCTTTTATTGATACAACCAGGGCCACGGAACTGGGTCACCACCATGTGACCTCCCCAAAGAGCTTCTGACTTGGTTCCGAGTACCCCATGGTCCCGGTGGGCGTGTCAATAGCTCTAACTGAATACTTTGAACTGTTTCAGTATTTGAATCCCAGTGAATTTCCCATTGACTTGCATTGGATTCGTTACTCATTCAAAGTATTTGGTTATAGCTATCCACACCCGAGTATCTTACTACTCGCTCATCACTAATAATTATAATCTGAAAAGGATTAAGTGAATAATTTAAAATTGATAAACTGGTTGTATGTTGTAATACTAATCAATGTGTGAGCTGATACAAGTTTACAACAAGTATATTATGTTATATAGGTTACCATACTAATTGATATCTTCAAAAAGCTGTGAAGGACAAAATAATGCCTCAGAAGAAAAACAGAAAGGCGCAATTGAGAAGGATCCGCGGGTACTGTTTGAAATCACGCTGAGATGACGAGGGGATGGCCTCTCACCTGTTTAGGTTGTGCTCGCCTAGCACAACCTCGGTTACTGGCGCCTCTGATGGAGTCTGCGGAGTCTCTGAGCTCTGGGATCTCAGGCTGAGTTCCGATCATGTGGTCCGGTCAGCTGATGTCACTGTTGATGTCAAGCCAGGTCCTATTGTGAGGTGCACAGGTCTTATCCCAGGCTGCTCCACACGATCTCCCACCGGGAGATAATGACAATAGATTCAGACATTTTTCGTGTTAGGGAGCGCTCCGGACACAGGACCCAAGGGATTAGTCTTGGAATTATCTTTATTAAAGATCCTGGGTCCTGTGTCCGGAGCTCTCCCTAACACGAAAAAATTCTGAATCTATTAAAATAATGCCTCAAACTTAATTGAACTGAATGAATCTGTTGGATGTAGTTCATCTATAGAATACATGTTGGTGATGCAAAAAAGATATATGGCTGCACTCCTTTTTCTACAGGGATTTCTGAAGGATGACTATTGACTATTACATACACTTTCTAGGCTGCGCAGAAGAATATGATTACATTGGAATTTTATAAACAACTAGCATATCACCTAAGTCAAGATCTAATAGGTGAAGCAGGTTTTATTTAAAGTTTTTTTTTCTGTATGGGAGTTGAGCTCTAAATCTAAGTCCCCTGCCCCTTATCATAGACTCACCTTCCGGCGGCTTCACATTTTGCCAACGCTACTACAGTGCCAGAAGTCAGAAGTTACATCACAAGATCCCAATACATCTCATAGAGTTGTATTGAGTTGTGACTACAATACCATGCCGGAGCATGCGGGTAACAAATTACCAAAGACCGACCGGAGCGACAGCGATAGAAGATGATGCTACCGGAAGGTCAATATAAGACAGGAGGCAGAGGATTTACATTTAAAGCACCACTACAGTGGTACAATAATTAAAGAAATAAGGGTCATTTCTATATAATTATTTTGAAGAAGTCCCATTCATATGTGTTTACACGTTATTCCGGAAAAGCTCCTGAGTAGTATTTAGGTTTGTTTTCTTATTAGTTCCATTTACTACTAACGGATAAAGATGACATCTTGCTAGTGAATATTGCATATGAATGAATATTGAAAAATGCATTATTTACTATTAGTAACCAACTTTCCATACTGCTTTCCATTCCTTCTATTATTTGTCATGGTACTGCTTAGGTTTACTCTTATAAAATAACTTTTTCACTGAAATTGAAGCTACCAGGATGCACTTGTCAAATGTAAATTAACCCTAGAATGCATACTGGGGCCTCGCAGGCCTGCTAGGTAACTTGTTTTCTATTTTCTGCAAGATTACTTTAGCTAGAATTTTGAAACTCTAGGTATTCCTCAGGTATACAGTTGTTAGTAATTTCCAGTTGTTCATATATTTTTATGTTATAGGCATTTCGGTAAAACAACTCTTTTTTGGGGCTACCCCATATTCACATACATGGGGCCTTTTAGGCCTGTACTTGGTTTACATGTGATACTCAGTCTTTTTGTCTGTACTGTTGCTGGGGAACACTTTGTCTTTATTACTCACTCTTTATGACTCTGCTGTTGCTGGGAAGAGTGTGGATTCTGCCTGACTACATGGTCATGTGATCTTGGGAGGGAGGCTCCCTCACAAAGTCATGTGTCTCTGACATCATCGCAGGTCATGAACACACAGGAACAGGAGGACAGACAACATCCTGTTCATGTGTGCTACTTGCTGAAGAGACTTTGATGGAAGGAGTCAGCTTTCTTGTTTCTGGAAAAAGAAACTTTCTGAGCTTCAGAAATCCAGAGGCTTCACTGCACCTAAAAGAAAGTGGTGACCTGCTGAAGGTAAGAGGAGGGGGGCTGCACTTTACCTTTAGCACACACACTAACAAAGAGTGCACAACCCTGATTGTAATCAATTTTATTTTTTGTTTTAATTTTAGTTTACTGACATCTAAGGTTACAATGGCACAGTCTATATATACAGGGGTTTGACTGACCAGGAAATCGAGGCAATCATTTTTGATAGTGATGAAGACAGTGAACTTTCTTTGTCCGATGAAGAGTACATGCCACCAGCTAATGTCTCTACTTCATCGTCCAGTGATTCTTCAGATCCAGCAGAACGTACAAATAGAACATCCAAAACTAATGTTTTTTGGAACAGTACTGCTGGGGTTCTTGGACGCACCCCATCACATAATATTATGAGGTTGCTGAAGGCGCTGTAGGAATTCCCAATTCTTGTCCAAAAGAGATGTTTTCTGTAATTTTTTTCAGATGATATTGCAGATGAGGTAGTTTTGTGTACTAACTTAGAAATGAAAACATATCGCTTCAGGAAGATAAAAATCATGGAAAATATAACAAAAGATAAACTATATGGTTATATTGCCCTTACTCTTCTGGCAGGGTGTACAAAAACGTACAATGTTCCAATCAGAGAATTGTTTCTGAACCTTTTTTCAGATCCACACTACAAAGCTACTATGTCAGTCAGTAGATTTGAGAATATTCGGAGAAGCCTTCGTTTTGATGATAAGAGAACTCGTCCTGTGAGGTTGGAAACAGATAATTTAGCCCCTATTAGCTACATCTGGAATCTTTTAATCAAAAACTGTACAAAGCTTTACCATTCTAATGACAATGTGACAAAACTTCTTGCCTTTAGGGGACGTTGCAAATTCATTCAGTATATGCCCAGTAAACCTGCCAAGTATGCATAAAACATTTTTGGATGTGTGATTCTAAAGCTATTATGGCATGAATGGTCTGATTTACTGTGGCAAAGAAGCTAATGCTCCAGTTCCAGAAAGACTATGTTCTGACATAGTAAAAACACTTGCAGTACCAATTTTCAATTCTGGAAAAAATATAACAATGGACAATACTTACCCCAATCTGGAACTGGGGAAATTTTGCTTCAGAAAAAACCTCACACTTGTTGGTACTATGAGGCCAAACCACCGGGAAATTCCTCCAATCATGAATGCATCATGATGGAAGTATTGACGCCGATGACAGGAAACAGAAACCTGAAATCATACTGCATTATAATAAAACAAAAGGAGGTGTGGACAAGATGGATGAAATGATTGGAGAGTATTCATGCAAGAGGCAGACAAAACATTGGCCTGTAGTCATTTTTTATAATATCCTTGATGTGTCAGCCCTCAATACTAATTGTTTATAGTGAAACTCATCCAGAATTCCATGCCAACAGGAAGGACAAGAGACGTCTATTCTTGACAGAACTTTGCTCTGAACGTTTGATGCTACCATGATGTAGCAAAGCAACACGAAATGCTTACCAAGGCAAATTACGGAAGGTATGATCCGATGTGGTATACATCTTCAGGAACATCCAGAGCCAAGAAAAAAAAAAAGAAAGCGCTGATATATTTGTCCAGCAAAGAAGGAAAGGAAATCTGAGCGTTTCTGTACTACTTGTGGACAAAATGTCTGCAAGGAACATTCTTCCGAAAAAATTATATGTGAAAATTGTTGGGGTAATCAGTAAAGTTGACAAGGAAAGCTTTTGAAAAGAAATATTACTGCACCATGTTTACTACAACATTTTATATTAAAAAATCCTTTTATATAAAAAAAATATCATTAATATATATATTACAAAGAATTATATAGAATGCATATATTGGGCATTTTAAGCTGGTGTACTTACTTTTTTTGTTTTATGCACATATATATAATGTTTTGAAATATTCACATCTCAAATAAACTTGAACAGTATTTCTATTTGAGATACTCCATGTTTTTTGCACACAGGCCTAAAAGGGCCCCAGGTATGTGAAAGGGTACCTTCTCACAGCCACAACCAGCGGAGACATTTTTGGAGGCGATATTTCTCTCTGGAATTATCGCTGCCAAATTGCCTCCTTATTGGGCATGTATTTGGGAATTTGGCGGCGATAAAATCAATGTCGCCTGGTTTTGATTTTGCAGCACTGCTCTAAAATCGAAACCAGGCGACATTGGTTTTATCGCCACCAAATTCCCGAAATCATGCCGCAATAAGGAGGCAATTTGGCAGCGATAATTCCAGAGAGAAATATCGCCTCCAAAAATGTCTCCGCTGGTTGTGGAGTGAGAAGGTACCCAAAGTGTAGATTTCTATGGTTGCGTGTTCTAGGGTTATATTACCCATCTAAAACCTAGTTGTTAGGAACAGAACACATAACCATTATTTTCTGTGGAAAAAAAGTGAATGTCCACTTGTCTTGCAATCTACACCATATCCAGGTGCACAGAACACAGAAAGGATATCCAGAACTTTGAGAATGGACTTGTGATTTACACCATGTTCCAAATTATTATGCAAATGTTCTTTTTCTCTGATTTTCCTGAATGGTCTGTGCAAATGACAGTAAGTGTAATAAAAGTCATCACCCGTTAGAGTATACATCGAATTTTATTGAAGAAACCTCCCAATGATAACAGTATAATTTTTAAAATTAAATAAAACTGTAAATGCACTGTTCCAAATTATTAGGCACATTAGAGTTTCTAAACATTTGATATGTTTGAAAGAACTGAAAATGCTCATTTGTTGAATTTGCAGCATTAGGAGGTCACATTCACTGAAATAAAAAGCTATTTAACTCCAAAACATCCTAACAGGCCAAGTTACATGTTAACATAGGAACCCTACTTTGATATTACATTGACAAGTCTTGCATCCATTGAACTTGTGAGTTTCTGGAGAGTTTCTGCTTGTATTTCTTTGCATGATGTCAGAATAGCCTCCCAGAGCTGCTGTTTTGATGTGA
>JARQOC010000004.1:261465593-261476307 GCA_033576535.1 Allobates femoralis
AAAGTGGTCATACAAAGCCTTTTTTTGAGTTCCCCCACTGTAACCTAACACTGTCCCTCACTCGAGTGGCATCCTATCCCTACGCTAGTCACAGCAAAATGATGGCATAACCCATGATGCGGTTTTCATACAGGCCAGGTCACGTAGCTTGCTGGCCAATCATATCCTTGGTAATTCTCGGCATGGTTGTGATGGCTGAGGAAGTGTCCACAGTCAAAAGGATTGTTGATTGACTGTGCTACAGTCTTTCTGCAAGCTTTATTCTGCTAGTAAACCTGAACAGAAGTCCGTGTTCGGGGTTCAGCACCGGACAGTAGGTGTCCATTACGAACCCTGAACTTTACAGTTCTGGCTTGCTCAACCCTATTTGCGAGCTATTGGGAGCCAAAACGTTTAGCCTTGTTCTAAGTGGTTACATATTGAAGTGAAATCTCATGTGTAGCCAGATCATGCAATCACAATTTACTTCCTTCTATTTTACCCCTCTTTTTGCTAAACTGCATTCCGAACATTGGAGAGTTGGAGAACATTGGAGAGTTGAAAGTGTAAAATAAGTGCACAGGGTTTGGTTTGCAGTCCAGATCCACAGAGACCCTTAGGTGTGTGTATAGGTTATATACACAAATGGTATTTTCAAAGCTGATTTATTGCTTTCTTAGATGCATTGGAGCAATAAAGCAAAAAATTGCAAAAGTGTTCATCCTCTTTAAGTTATGGGCCACTCAGTTGTCAATAAATGATGCAGAACTTGAGACTAGCCCTCTGTAAAAGTACCATCATAAACGTAATCTCATAATATAAAAAAAAATATAAAACAAAGTAATTTCTCCCTTGTGAAATCCTAGATCCATATTTCATACACTGTAGGAGAACAAAATCACAGCATGATTTGATTGTATTGTGAAACACAAAGGTTGCACACAGCAGAAGAATGCTACCAAAACACCCCGAGAAGTAATATTCAATACTGGCAGCCAGCATGAGGCATTTAAACAGCCGAATGTTCCAATGACATTTACCGCTACAATAAACCACTTCCAAAGGAAAAGATTAGAAATTATATGTATTATATACATATATACTTGTATGTATATTGTACGCACTTGTCTTCTACACATACTGTACATACTGTGTGTATATGAAAAAAATATATATATTATAGTCGGAATGACAAAATCTGAGATTTATGCCTGCCTCTTCTAATTGCTGCCACCACAATACACATGGTCATGCTTTATTGAATGTATCTGGGATGGTGTAGCCTGGAGCATTTGTCAGATAATCCTGTGGATTTAAGAAAGATGAACTCCATTCCCCTACAATTTCCTCTGTTGACAGCACAAAATCACCCTTCTCATGCTTTGTGCTAGTCATTTTTTTTAGTTGTAAAAGGTTGAATATGCTCATTGTTATAGATATAACTCAAGATGTATTTTTCATATCAATGTGACTGTTCAGATAAATATTAGGCTAGAGCTACATTGCGACTTTTTGTAGCACTGATTTATTATGACTTATGTTAGAGCTACTGTTCCCGGTGGGTCGCATAATGATGTATGCAGCTCAATAGTGTTCTAAAAAGTTGATAAAATCCAGCACCTTTTTTAAAAATGTTCATTCCTTTATTAAGTCATAGTTAAAAACATATAAAGACATATGCTGCAGTCATGGACACAGCCCTAGATATTGTTTTGGATTTATTAACCCAAGTTTAAGATCCCAGTGTCATGATTTCTCCATTCAGTGTGTCTTGGACACAGTGAGTGACAGTTTCACTATAGAGTGCACTATAGAATCTGAGCTGTGCTGACCTGGCAGCTTGCTGAGTGACAGCTCAGTCGTCCAGCCTAGTGCTGAGCTGTTGGTGTGTTGATGAACAGCTCAATCTGTTTTTGGAAGGTGCTGGGATTCATGAGGTGTTCCCAGTTCTTTGTGATTGCCGAGCTACTTAGCTGGGCAGTTGGTACCAGATCATTGCCTGTTGCAGCATTTTGCCCATTGCTGCTTGTTGGCCCCGTTTATCTGTGCTCTGTGTTTTAATATATTGCTGCCAGACTTTGGACTTCTTTTGACCATCCATATACCTTGTCACTATGCTTTAGTCCGACTATCCTCCTGGTATTCTAACCCCAGACCGTGACCTGACTACACCTTTGTATTTCAACTTAATTGTAACGTTTGACTATCCTGTCTCATACATTGTCCATGAGTAGTAACTAGCGTTACACCACGAGCTTCAGTGCACCTGAAACTTTGATCTATAGCTGCCAGACCTTGGTCTTCCTCTGACCATCTATTTGCTTTGTCCTTTTGCATTAATCAACTATTCTCCTTCTATTCTGACCCTGAACTGTGACCTGACCACACCTTTGTCTTTCCCCTTAGGTTAAGATGTGCTCTCTTGGTATCTGGTCCTAGGATGTTTGACCTGCCAGGAATAGCACCATTGACATCGCTGGAACAGCATAGGTGTTTAAAGTGAGTATAGATTGTATTTATTTTGTAAGGGAAAAGAGTTAAAGAATGAATTTATTATTGCACTATACTTAAAGAGAATATAAATTCCGAACAATAAGAAAATTCCAGCAAAGCAAGAATTCTGACCAAATAATTTACACCGTCATTAAAACTTAGCTAAAGCTGAAACGCGTTGGTTTTTTACCCCTGTTGTTTTTATTGCTTGATTGACTGCAGTCAATATATATAAAAAGGTGAAATAAATGTGACTTGTTCGATATTGTCGCATGGCTGAATTTCAGTATTGTTCAGAATTATATACCCTGCCCAGGCGTGTTCTATGCAATGCAATGGAATTAAGAACGGGATAATCAGGTGAGCTGACATTTTCTCTGTATGCTCCTTGTACTTAAAGTGTAATCATTGTTTTAAGTTTTAGTTCATAATCAATAGTACCAATGAAAATAAGAATCTTCATAATATACTTGATCAGCGAAATCTTGCTTCTTTCTTCACCAGGACTAATCTTTGAGTTTCAAAATTTTCAATTCAACTGGTAAAATCAGTATTCAGTGAACACAGATTGTTACAGACAGAGTAGGAGATGGCAGTTCTACTGATAAGATTCTACTTAGAGGGAGTGAGAAGGAGGAGGAAGAGGAGGAGGAGGGAGGAGCTAGAGGCTGAACTTTACCCACCTACTCTTATCAGTAGCTACTCAGTAATGTACTGTAATAACTTGTTCACTAAAAAATGTTAACCTGTGAATTGAGAAGTTTGAAAATGAACGATCTGTGCAGCAGGAGAAAGAAGTAGATTATTCTGATAAGATGTATTTAAAAAGTTGCTTATTTTCATGTGAGCTATTAGTTTATGAAAAAAGATAGCCACTTTTAAAGGGAACTGGTCACTCCTTTTGGACATTTTAAACTGTGGCCACCAGCTTACACATAATGTAAATGGGATTCTAGTAATCTCTGTATGTGCCCAATGTGCCCACATACCATGAGAAAATAACTTTTATTCTGTCCAGCTGCCTCCTAAAAGTTCCGGGAGGTGGTATATGGTCCAGTTAGATTATGTCCTCGCCACCCCCTGGCTGCAAAACCTGTCCTGCATTTTTTAAACTTGCTGCCCCCATCTGTGACCAGCACTTGAGTGACAGCCGTACTCGCGCCTGCGCAGTGGAGCGGGTGTCCGCGCTCCATTGAAGACAGTGCTGACGTCTCACGAGATTTGTGAAGTGCATCTGTCACTGTTACAGATGGGGGTGGCAATTTTTAAAAATCAGGGCGGGTTTTGCAGCCGTGGGGCGACGAGGACCTAATCCACCAGGACCATATACCATCCTCCCTGACCTATTAGGATGCCAGCACTGGATACAATAAAAGTTATTTTCTCAAGTATGAGGGGCACATCTGGGCACATAGAGGGGTTACAAGAACCCCATCTACATTACACTGTGTGCAGAATTATTAGGCAAGTTGTATTTTAGAGGATTATTTTTATTATTGATCAACAACTATGCTCTCAATCAACCCAAAAGACTCATAAATATCAAAGCTTAATTTTTATGGAAGTTGGAGTGGGTTTTTTTTAGATTTGGCTATCTTAGGAGGATATCTGTTTGTGGATGTAACTATTACTGTGCAGAATTATTAGGCAACTTAATAAAAATCAAATATATTCCTATCTCACTTGTTTATTTTCACCAGGTAAACTAATATAACTGCACAAAAATTAGAGCCTTCCATCCAAAGAATCTGTCAGTTGCTTGATCTGTTTACGATCAACATTGCGGGCAGCAGCCACCACAGCCTCCCAAACACTGTTCCGAGAGGTGTACTGTTCTCCCTCCCTGTAGATCTCACATTTTAGGAGGGACCACAGGTTCTCTATGGGGTTTAGATCAGGTGAACTAGGGAGCCATGTCATTATTTTTTATTCTTTTAGACCTTTACTGGCCAGCCATGCTGTGGACTTGTTGGATGCATGTGATGGTGCATTGTCCTGCATGAAAATCATGTTTTTCTTGAACGATACCAACTTCTTCCTGTACCACTGCTTGAAGAAGTTGTCTTAAAGAGACTAGCAGTAGGTTCAGGAGTTGAGCTTCACTCCATCCTCAACCTGAAAAGGTCCTACAAGTTCATCTTTGATGACACCAGCCCATACCAGCCCATACCAGTACTCCACCTCCACCTTGCTGGCGTCTGAGTCGGAGTGGAGCCCTCTGCCCCTTACTGATCCAGCCTCTGACCCATCCATCTGGCCCATCAAGAGTCACTCTAATTTCATCAGTCCATAAAACCTTTGAAAAATCAGTCTTAAGATATTTCTTGGCCAACTCTTGACATTTTATCTTATGTTTCTTGTTCAAAGGTGGTCATTTTTCAGCCTTCCTTACCTTGGCCATGTCCCTGAGTATAGCACACCTTGTGCTTTTTGATACTCCAGTAACGTTGCAGCTCTGAAATATGGCAAAACTGCTGGCAAATGGCATCTTGGCAGCTTCACAGCTTGATTTTCCTCAATTCATGGGCAGTTATTTTGCACCTTTTTACCCATCACGCTTCTTGCAACCCTGTTGGCTATTTGTTCGGTGATCACGCTTCAAAAGTTTGGCAATTTCAAGACTGCTGCATCCATCTGCAAGACATCTCACAATTTTGGACTTTTCAGAGCCCATCAAATCTCTCTTCTGACCCATTTTGCCTAAGGAAAGGCATTTGCCTAATAATTAAGCACACCTTATATAGGGTGTTGATGTCATTACACCACACCCCTCCTCATTACAGAGATGCACATCACCTGATTTACTTAATTGGTAGTTGGCTCTCAAGCCTATACAGCTTGCAGTAGGACAACATGTATAAAAAGTATCATGTCATCAAAATACTCATTAGCCTAATAATTCTGCACACAGTGTTTATGTAAGCTGGTGAGCAAAAAGGAAGATCCGGCACCACAGGTTATCTCCATGCATTAAACTAGTGAGCTGGTGGACTCAGTTTAAAAAGCCCTAAGGGGGTGACAGGTTCCCTTTAAAGACTCAAACATGTTGTAAGGTGATATATGCTCATTAGCATAATATCTGCATACAACATATTACCATTTACCTTACAAAGTAACTCCATAAAAGTAGAGCACAAAGACAACACATAAGCAATAATAAAAATAGGTCGAAAAGATGCTGACAAACACTAAAACTTATAGTAGACAATGGCCCAATACTATGGTAAAGGAGAAGAAGTCCTAAGATAAACACGTTTCTGTAGTATAGATGCGTTTCATTACAGGGACACATTTACGAGCTGTTATTTTTAAGCTCTTGAATTAGATATGTGAATAACGAGTGAACGAATCTGCCAGAACTGCCAATGTGTAAGGTTTGGATGAGTGACTTTAATAGAGAGTTGCTGGAGGTTAGGGTGTCTGATTTCCCAAGTGGGATCTAGTCCCAGGTGTGAGATAGAACAGTTATTATTTAACTATACCAAAAACTAATCTGAAGGACAGGGGGTTTATTGCAGCGCAAGAATTTGACAGAAAGAATGTCTTAAGGTGCTTACATTTATTAATACAGTTCACTTGAGCTATTAAACTTCTGCTGTCATCAAAAATGCATAAATAGTATAAATTGTAACAATTCCAGAATTATATATATACAGTATTTTGCATTGCCATATATAATGTCCATAATGTATCGCACATCTCTGCTGAATTTTGTTCTGTCATATAAACAAAATGTGTTCTCATAAATATTCATTCAGTACTAGAGTCCTGCCTCTGCCAAGTCCTCTTAGACTATGTGCTGACGATAAGTTTTTTATGTGTTTTAGATGCCTTTTTTGTCACCTTTTGTCACAAAACTGCATGTCTATCCTTCCCCCAGTAAAGTCTATGAGAATTCTGGAGTGCTGTGCCAATGATGCTTTTTTTTCCTTGCAGTGTTGGTGCAGTTGGTGGTCAGAATAAAAGAATGAGTATGTCAATCGTTTGGCGCGTTTTTCATCCCTCCAAGACATTGACAATAGTGAAACAAATGCATGACCAAGAAAACGCAACAAAAACGCATCAAAAACATATGCGTTTTGTGGTGCGTATTCTGCCACAGGGTGTAGTTTAGTAGCGTTTTTACCCAAAAAGTAGCGTCCGGCACACAGCCTTTGGCTACGTTCATAAACAATGTTTTTGTTGCTTTTTTAATCCATTTTGTGAGGATCCTTTTTGCAGTGAAACAGATCAATAATTCCCAGCCAAGTTTTCAAGATTTGTCATTCAGACCCAATGTTTTTCAGTGCTCCATTTCTTGGCTCAAAAACTGACCCTCAAAGAGAATGAGCATGTCGATTTGTGATCCGCTTTTTCCATTAAATCCATTGTTTATGGGCTTAATAACGGATCCTCAAAAGTCAATCAAAAAGGGATCATCCGTTTTTTGATGCATTTTTTTTGAAAGGCTGATCCAGTTTTGCAGCTGAAAACGCATCAAAAATGTTGTGTCTGAATGTAGCCTTAGAATTCATTATTCAGCTTCTTGAAGACAACAAATTGTCCTCACATACATTACTTAACAACAATGGATATGTTTGGTGACAGCACTGAAACCCAAATATTTATTTGCATTGCCATTTTGGGGTACATAAGATGTGTTGTTTACTTTAATTGAATATTTTCTAAGTAGGTAATATGATAAAAGTATGAATTTTGGTGGCTCAATTTTTTTTTACCCGAAAGGGTTAATTTTATATTTTGCTCATTTTTTTAAACCAGATTTTTATGGATGTGGCAAAATAAAATGTTTATTTATTTACGAGAGACATGTGAGTGGGTAATCAATGTTTTTATATTTTAAGAAAACTTATTTTTCTTTTTACTTTATGTTTTAGTCCTGTTATGGACTATATACTGCAATGCTGTCTTCAATGAACCATCATCAGCTAATGAATACAGGACCAGAACCAAAATCAGTACATGAATACAGCATTAGAGCCATTATGTGTGCATAAACAGAAAGATAGCAAAACAACCAACATCAGTAAATTAATGCAACACCAGAACCACCACCATTGGTACATGAGTACAGCCTAAGAACCACTATCATTACACAAGTAAAGCACCAGAGCCACCATCAGCCCATGAATATAGAAATAAAGCCACTATTATTAAATTTATTCAGCACCAGAACTATAATCAGTACATGAATACAAAGCCAGAATCACCATCAGTACATAAGTACAGCATCTCAACCATCATCAATACTTGAGTACAGCAATAGAATCAACATCAATACAGTATCAGAACCACCATTGGTACATAATAGAGCACCAAACTATCATCAGTACAGGAATACAGAAATAGAACCACTAACAGTACATGACTACAGCAACAGAACCAACTTTAGAAGATGAAAATATGACCAAAACAACCATCAGTACATGAATGCTGCAACAGAAGCAACACCATTGCATAAATACAACACCACATTCACTATCAGTACATAAATATAGCACCATAACCATCATTAGTATACATGTACAACAATAGAACCATCATAAATACAGGAAAACAGGACAGAATCATTAGTACTGGAATACTGCACCAGAACCACAATCAGTACATGCAGAAACTGTCTGGTCATTGAGGCAGGGGAGCTATGCCTCCAAGCCCGCTCCTCAAGCAACTGTTCAGGGCAACCCTGCCATCTGCTCCATTACTCCCACTGGGTATCACTACACTGTCACTTTAATAAGCAGTTCAGCCATAAGAGAATATAGTGGATGAGAAGATGTAGCACGCTGGACATGGCCACGTCTGTTCAACTAACATCACAAAGAGCTCCTGGAATTCCAAGCTGTCTGTTCCTTCAATGCTGGACCTGTGTGGTGCTCAGTGCTAGTTCCTCGTTCCTCCTTATTTTTCTGTGCTGCCTCTCAGTTTCTCCTGCTGCCAGTTCTGGCTCTGGAATTGATTGTAAACTGCAAACAGTATCTTATAGATCATGTACTGTGAGGGGGACATGATTTTGTTACCATGAAGGTCTGCAGAGGATGTTACCTTGGGGGAGCTGCAGGGAATGTTACCCTGGGGGGTCTGTAGGGGATGTTACTCTGGGGAGTGCACGGGATGTTACCCTGGGGCAGAATAATGTTACCCTGGGGCTGGTAATCCAAAATACAGGTCACTGCACAATATTTTCTGCAATTTATTTGTTTATATATAATTTGGGAAAAACAATGTAGGTCCCCACCCCATTTTGGAAAAGCAGCCAAGGTAAAGTCAACAGCTGAACTCTCTAAGGCTGGTTTCACATGCTGCATTTAGCTGCATTTTTGCAGTGTTTTTTTTGAGGATCCGAAAAAGGATCCTCAAAAGGATGTTGGAATACATGGAGGCTGCTGCTGGGATATATGGAGGCTGCGCTGGTGTATATGGAGGCTGTGCTAGATGTTATGGAGCAGTGCTGGCTAGCAGAAGCTGTGCTGGGCTATATAGAGGCTGTGCTGGGCTATATGAAGGCTGTACTGAGCTATATGGAGGCTGTGCTGGGCTATAAAGAGGCTGTGTTGGGGGTATATGGAGGCTGTGCTAGGCTATATATATATGGAGGCTGTGCTGGGCTATATATATTATTTTTAGACTGTTGTGCTGTATATATAATATAGGAGGCTGTGCTGGAGTATATTTAATATTTGGAGGCTGCTACTAAGCTGTATATATTATTTAGAGGCTGCAGCTGTGCTGCCACATCCTCCAAATAATATATACAGCCTGGCACAGCTTCCAAATAATATGTACAACCCAGAATAGCCTACAAATAATATATACAGCCCAGCACAGCCTCCAAATAAAATATACGGCCCAGTACAGTCTCCAAACAATATATGTAGCCCAGCACAGCCTCCAACAATATATACAGTCCAGCACAGCCTCCACATAATATATACAGCCGGCAGCCTCTATATTATACATACAAAGCCCACAGCCTCTATATTGTATATACAACCTGGCAGTCTCCATAATATATATACAGTCCAGCAGTCTCCATATTATATATACAGCCCCGCACAGCCTCTATATTATATATACAGCCCACCCTGGGGCCTCTACAGGGTGGGTCCATTTATATGGATGCACTAAATAAAATGGGAATGGTTGGTGATATCAACTTCCTGTTTGTGGCACATTAGTATATGAGGAGGAAAACTTTTCCAGATGGGTGGTGACCATGGCGGCCATATTGAAGTCGGCTATTTTGGATCCAACTTTAATTTTTTTCAATGGGAAGAGGGTCATGTGACACATAAACTTATTGAGAATTTCATAAGAAAAACAATGGCGGGCTTGGCTTTAACATAACTTTATTTTTTCATGAGTTATTTCCAAGTTTATGACCACTTATAAAATGTGTTCAAAGTGCTGCCCATTGTGTTGGATTGTCAATACATTCCTCTTCTCCCACTCTTGATACACTGAGAGCAACACGCAGAAGAAATGCTAGCACAGGCTTCCAGTATTCGTTGTTTCAGATGCTACACATCTCGTATCTTCACAGCATAGACAATTCACATGAGTGTGAGGCAAACTTTTTTGTGAATGGTGAAGCTGGGATGGAACGGCTTTCCCAGGGTGGAGCGGATGCCCGGGGTAGTGGATGTAATAAAGGATAAGGTGCAGGATGGTGGGCACGAAGCAACAGACAGACTCACGGTTTTGTAGTTTCTCAGTCCTATTCGGGTTGTTGTTAGCTGAGTCCTTGCCTGAGAGCAACTCAGTGTTCTCCTCACCCGGCAGGTTCTGAGGCCTCTTTGCTGCACTACTGTAGGCTCCTGCTGCTGCTGCTTGCTTTTATGCTGCTGGCCTCTCTCTCCTGCAAGGTGCCGGTATGGAAGGCAATTCAAGTCTTTTATTAGCCCTTGTCTAAGGTGAAGGCTCCTGAACTCTCTATGTTGTTTTGCCTCCGGGCACGAGTGTGGCTGGGGAACTAGGAATCCTTCACCCTCCGGTATTAGGCGCTGCACAGTCATGGACTCCAGTGTCTGTTCTCTGTGTGGTTCCTCTGGGGTGAGCACAGGGTTGCTCCACTCCCCAGGCTTCCTTCCACTTCCTCAGATTCTTGCCTTAGGTCTCCCATTGAGTTACGATCCTGTGACAAGCTTAAGGCAGCTACCAGTCCACCAGGATGTCTTCCTCAGTCCTCATAGGACTGAACTGCTGTACCTAGGATGATCTTAGCACTGCTCTATCCTCAAGG